>PVHY01003198.1:50785-112043 GCA_004024945.1 Uropsilus gracilis
TTCCTTCCTTCCTTCCTTCCTTCCTTCCTTCCTTCCTTCCTTCCTTCCTTCCTTCCTTCCTTCCTTCCTTCCTTCCTTCCTTTCGACTAGGTCTTGCTACTTTTGCCCATGGAACCGCAGGCTCATGTTGCTCGGGATACCACAGGCTCAAGCAAAACCCAGCCTTAGCTTCCCAGGTAATTAGGATTACAGGCACGTACCATCACGCCCAGCTATTTTTTTGAGACTAGGTCTTGCTACCTGCCCCCAGTGGGACTCCAACTGTGGTACCTGGCCCTGGCCGCGGCTTCCTAGGCTGACACTTACAAGCATGTACTACCATGCCCATCCTCATGGTAGAATTTCTTAGTGAAGTGGCAGAGCAGGGAACTGGTAAGAAGTGAACTGACCACATGCGAACAGCTCATCCTCACTGGGGATCAGTTCTCAGGGCCAGTGGTCTTGGTGAGCAATATGATGGGCACTGAGCTAAAAGGGCAATGTATCATGGTGGGTAAAGACTTCACTTCTGGGATCAGACAAGCCAGATCAACTCCTGTCTTTGCCATTTAAGAGCAATTTTCTCAACTGCTGTCTGCCTCAGAGTCCTCATCTGTAAAAGGGGGCTAATAATGAATTCCTCAAAACATTATTTTTAGAATTGAATGAGTTCATATTTAGAGAGGCACCTAACAAATAATAAATAGAGAATCATTATTAGGAATTTTTGTTATTTCAAGAAGCAAGGTATATTTTCTTTGTCAGAGTATTCATTAAATTTTTACTCCATCTTAGCTATGAGAAATGTTTAATGAAGTTAGATTTCTTTCCTTTGTTGGAGATATTCTCTACTTTAGGACCACTATGAGACTGATAATTCTATTGGTTTGCATTTAATATTCAGGAGTTACTGCTGTTTTCATGTATATATCTGAGTTATTCCTTTTGATTTTAAATCCAATGCATTATATAGTTATAATATGTAAATTCAGATTAATATCTTACAGGATAAAATTTACCTATAATGTATTTGGAGAATGGTCAATTTAAAGATCCTTAATTTTGCTTTAATATCACAAGTAACTATAATTTTTCAATAGGCAGATATTATCCAGAAACAAAATTAGAATTTTTGTTAATCTGTACTAATCAATGGAAGCAGAAGGAGAAGAGTGTAGAAAATTGTGAAAAATTATCTTTTTCTATGAGAACTTGTCTGGACTTTTGCAAACTAGGTACTGAAGATACTTATTCTACCTGCAATTTGAACTATGAAAATTGTCCTGCATCTACGCATTCTTAATGCCACCAGCATTTTTTCTCAACCACAATTTAAAAAAGAAAAGGAAATCAAACAGCTTTCAGATGTTCAAATGGTGCCCCTTTACACAAATGGACAACATTCCAGCTGGGGTTTTATGAGGCTCCACCTACATTAAAGGGGTGACTCAAGGACAATGGATCCCTTTATTGTATTGTTTTGATGCAGTGCAAGTGACATTCCTCCAGTCCCTTTTCATGTAACAGTCTGCCACAAAATATGTCAGCAGTCATCTCACCTGCAGAGCTGGGTTATAGCTCAACACTTAAGGGGCTTAACTAATAGAAATGAAAGCTGATACTGGCTAGGTTAATAACAACTTGGAAACCAGAAACCATTTACTTCTATTTCTAAGTTCCTTAGGCAGTTTCAGTTTAAAGATGGCAGCAAAATTTTGAGCAATGATATCCCTATGTATCCATGAATATGTTTATATATGAAAAATAGGAAAAATATAAATGTGTGTTCTCCATATGATATGAATTATGTTTTCATGCTTGGATTAGACATTATGCATGAGTTTGCGTACGGACGGTTTTGTGTGCATACTTCTTTATGAACTATGCCATGACTCTGTTGCATCTGAGCATGTGTATGTGGATATAAATACATGTAGAGTGAAAGCATTTTCTGTGACATCCTGAAAACAGTGCTTATGGTTCATAGTGGCTATGGACTGAACAAAGCCTAAACCTATTAATTATATGAATATTACTCATATAATATGTAAATGCTGCAGTTCTCCTAAATGTCATTGATGCTGGAGCAGCAAGACATTCTTAGAATATCTTCTACAACATTTTTGGGCACATTGCGATTTAATTGTCCTGGAATGTAGTTTGAGTTAATTTACACCTTTTCCCCCACTTGAACACTGACAAAATTATAGGCTCTGCCAAATGACAAGGAGAAAAGGATCTGATGAAAACACACCATTTTCCTGTTTTATGAGTGATGACACAAGCATAATAAAGATTCAATAATTATATATACTAATACACAAAATTTATTCAAATGTCCAATCCAAATATTTCCTAAACCGTTTTCCCACTGTCTATGGAAATTGTATATTACCTGTAGCCTTGAGTAGATTTCAAAGAGTCACAGATCTCTACAACTGTTTCTGGGTAAAGGATCTAAAACTCCCCCAGTCAGAATCTCTCTCTCACTGGCTCTGGGTCTGGCCACTCACTGCCACAAATGCAAGCCAAAGGGGAAGGGTCATTGGTACAGCACAAGGAAGTGATTTATTCTGGCCCACAGCTATAGTACAGTCCAAGAAGACTCAGCAGGGTAGAGGGAGAGGGAAGGAGAAGGCACAGCTGTAGACCCATGGTTGGGAGTGCAGCTCTGGGAGCTGGTTGGCTGCTGCAGAGGGCTGCCTCTGAAGTCAGTCTGGTCCCCGGTTTGGAATGAGATCTACTGCCAGCTGGGTGACTGCCCTCCACAGCTGTTTAAACCACAGAGGGAGCCCATGCTGCTTCCCTTGCTTAGACTATGGGGACAGAGTTCAGACCTTGGCACTGTGGTATTGTGCCCAGCATCCCCTCTGGGTGTCAGGAGGCAGAGTTTTGGTTTGTGTTGTTGCTCTTCTTGGTGGGGGCAGGATGGTAAGTGATAGGGTTTGCACCCAGCCCTGGAGAAACACACAGGCCACCCTGAGGGCCTGGGGTTTCAGGGCCTTTCCGACAAAACTAACACCAGATGTCATCTAATATAAGAATTAAGCATTGGCAAGCAGTATGAAATCCGGCTTTACTTGCCCAATGTGTGTGTGTGTGTGTGTGTGTGTGTGTATGTGTCTCTGTGTGTGTATAACATTTTAACTGAGATACATTTGACATATAGTAAACTTCATATATTTAAAGTATACAATTTGTTATGTTTTGATAGAGGTGTACACCTGTGAAGCTATCATTAAAATCAAGATAATTAGCATACTCATCACCAGCAAAAGTTTCTTCAAGGCCCTTTGTAATCTCCCTTTCCTTTACCAAGGCCGCCCCTGGGCAATCCTTGATTTACTTTCTGTCACTATAGATCATTATTCATTTTTCTAGAACTGTCTCTGACTGGAATCATACAGTATGTACCCTTTTTTCCTTTCATTCAGCATAATTACTTTGAGATCTTCAGAGAGTCATAGTAATTACAAAGATTTTTCTCCTTTGTTTACCAGAGGAAGTTTTGATTTACTTTAAGGAGTATGTGCATTTTGAATTAATTTTTTGTACATATTGCGATGTATAGAAGGCAGGAGTATTTTTGACATTTGAATATGAAATTGTTCTAGTATCATTTGTTGGAAAGTATGGATTACTTTGTTGTTCTTGCAACCAAGGGTAATTATGAGGCTTACCTCAGTTTCCATTTCTCTGATCACGCTCTCTCATAAACTGATGTCCAGTGTCTTTAAAACTATGATTACATGTATTTTGTCAGATTTTTGTTCTTTTGGGTAGGGATCTCATGTCTGTTTTTTAATCTTGGTTAGAAGAAGGAGTCCTCCACTTAGCAGTTTCTTTTTTCCAATAATGATTTCTAACATATACAAATTTAAAGATACCACATCCACATCAAGATTTCTGACTTCTGATGACAAAGTCCATATATTTGGCCAAAGGAGGTACTCACTCTACATGGTATCTATCCATTGATCACAGAGACAATAAGCTCTCCTTTTTCTTTGAGACAGGAATCCCATACTACCCACTGACTTGCTTCACTTGTTAAAACCACTTACCTGACCCTCTTAGGCCTGATCAACCCAAAATCTTTCATTTCATTCAGGGTGAAAGAGGGAGTAAAAGGCAATGTGAGATAGAATTAGAATTTGGAGTTTTCTCCAAATGCAGTAAGTAGCCTATGCTCAGAGAATGTATAAGCATACAGCACTAGTGATAGGCCGCTGATGGTCCGAATGGTTGCTGATAGATTTGGATGGTCAGTATCTTTAGCTCCTACTCCTCTTTTATCTCTTGATCATAATCTATGAGGGTTAGTATAATTTATCTGTTACCATATTTGAAATTTATCTGATACCAAATTGTGTGCAGGATTTAACTGCTATCTAATTTCTTTCATGTAATCTTTCATTCAGCAATACCACTTTCAAGTATGTTCATTTTTCCTCATTAACTAACTTGCCTGCACAATGTAATCTGAGACACTGAAAGCACTGGCTGCTAAGGAGGATGTGGAGCACCAGGCACTCTCCTTTATTACTAGCAGGAATTCAAAATGGTACAACTGATGTAGAAGATTGTAAGGTGTTAGTTTCTTACAAAACTAAACATATTCTTACCATTTGCTCCTGCAAACACACTCCTTGGCATTTACCCTAAGATGAAAGCATATGTCTCCACAAAAATCTATACATGGCTATTTATTTCAGCTTTACCTCTAATTGCCAAAACTCGGAAGCACCCTTAAAGAGTCTTCAATAGGTGAATGGGTAAATAAACTGTGATATATTAAGACAGAGGAATATTCTACATTAAAAAGAAATGATTTGTCAACCTTGGAAAGATACACGAATCTGAAATGCATATTGCTCATGGAAGGAAGCCAATCTTTAAAAGCAACACAGTTTATGATTCTAACTATATGACATCTTGATTCTGGAAAAGGCAAAACCATGGAGATAGTAAAAAGATCTGTAGTTGCTGGAGATTGACAGGATTAGGTAGATGAGGCAAATGGTTGGCAGTGGACAGGAATTAACCTGAAGAGTATAGTGAATTTGTAGAGCAGTGAAAATGCTTTGTATGACACCTTAATGGTGGAAATGTGTAATACATATTTGCCCAAATTTATAGAATATACAACATCAAGAGTGAAGCATACTGTAAACTTTGGAGTTTGGATTATGATGCATCAATTTTCTTCATTTTTAATAAATATACCACACTAGTGGGAGATGTTGATAATGTGGGAGGCTATGACTCTATGGGGCAGAAAGTATATAGGAAAACACTATCTTCCCTTCAGTTTTGCTGTGAACCTTAAACTACCCTAAAAAATAAAGTTGTAATAAAAAAGTAAATTTCCTGCAGCAATAAATTTATATTGAGTGTTTCAAATTCTAACGAGTTCCCACCGTAAGATAATATTGAAATGACCACCATGTAGAGTGTGTGTTTGTGGTATTTCTCATCTATTCATAACTTTCTCTTAGACTGAAGATGCTTATGTCAGAACAAATGGAAAAATCCAGTCTGTTAGCTTGGGGAATAAAAACTATACCAACTCTTCATTTCCCGATTGATTAGCCAAAATGTTATTAAACTGTTGTGCAGTATGTAGAAATAAAGGTAAAAAAATAAACCACAAACCACTAAGAATCATGCTTTCTCAGTAGACATTTTGTAAAAATGCATATAATGCAATTTTGGAGACAAGCCCAACATCTTACAAAAATTTGTCTCTGCTTTCAGATATTAGATGCGAAGGAAATGTCAACTGGGTAGAACAATTTGTAACTTGATTTCATATTCTTGTTTTAAACAAAAAGATCTATTTTTACAGTTTTTTCTCTAGCTTTATACAAAAAGTAGAACTGAAAGCATAATATGGAATTACTTTGGATTATTTTACTGATTTACCACAGATGCCAATTTCTGATTTAAAAATGAAAAAGAGCTGTCAAACTATCTCATGATTTTCCTGTTTAGGAGTATATTAGATAATTAATTTAATCTGTTTGTGAGAGTTTTTAGAATTGCCTGTATGACAAATAACATTATAGGCCTTCTAAAATCAAGAGGGATGGTGCTTTTATTAAGATAGCAGGTAATAGTGAGGTTTGCTTTTGGGTGGTGGATCTCTTCCTGTCCAGAACCTGCAGAGCTACACTGATGGGTGGAACAGAGTGAGATGTTCAATGCTAGGGTTTCTCCTCACTGGAACTGATAGTATTTTGTTCTAACAGCTTTTCAAAGGAGTGCTTTTCAAAAATCACCAGGCTGATTTTTGTATTTCTTTCATGTGACTTTTCTTTTTTTAGTACATTTTCTGTCCTTTGCACTTTTTTAGAACACACTTTTTCCTAGACTTAAACATGTTTATATGTATTTTTTCCTCCTGAGGACAGTCACTTAGAAAATCTCTCCCTAACTCTTCTCCTCCTCAGCATGTCTTTAGATAGCATTATGAATCATACCTACTGTACATGTCCCTCAAGTACAGAAATGTGACCAGTTTCTGCTCTGGGTTCCCCTTCAGAACTTCCATTCTGCCCAGTACACCCATGATTGCTTTCACTGAGGTGAAAATCAACTAGACTGTGCATTTTATAGCAGTCACATACCACCTTGGGCAGTTGATTCCTCTCCCTTCTAATCCTTTCCAGTTTGAATTCCTAAAATGTTGATCTCATTTAATTTTTTTCTCACATTTTTTTTGGTGGATAACGCTTTCCTTTGTGTTTCTTCATTAACCTGACCACTAGCTTTATCTTGGCAACTCACTCAACATGAATTTCATCCCAGATCATATCTCCTCTTATTGCATTTCCTACATCTTCACTGAGAAACTCTAGTTTTTATTTTTGTTTTGACCTCAGAGCTGGGTAATGTTCTGATAAAATTTTAATGGCTTGGTTTCTCTCACAATCTCCCTTCACTCCTCATCTTATGGTTCCTTTTTATAACAAAAAATGATATCTTCACCATGGGAGAAATCATTTACCCAAAGCTGATTTTTCAAAGGAGTGACACCTTCTTTTGACTTGCAGTTTCATAAACTCCTTCCTAGTTGCTACTCTGCTTAAGTATTTGTAATGAGATGTTTATTTTTGTGTTTGCTTCTCT
The DNA here is from genome assembly GCA_004024945.1 of Uropsilus gracilis. Classification (NCBI taxonomy): domain Eukaryota; kingdom Metazoa; phylum Chordata; class Mammalia; order Eulipotyphla; family Talpidae; genus Uropsilus; species Uropsilus gracilis. Next base: position 57,896 of record PVHY01003198.1, read on the forward strand.
TTGTCATCCCCCCCCCCCCAGTCTCTTATTTCTTAAATCCATTTTAAGCCGATTTGGGACTTCTTTGCCTTGAGGAGGTCACAGATGTGCCTGAAGATAAAGTGCTAGGGGAAACTCTCCCTCCCTGTTCCAATTCCTGGCTCTTGCCCTGAGAACTTAGATCTGAAGGAGAGAGGAGGTTAGCAAGTAAAAATTGGTAGTGGGATGAGATTCCTCCCCTTTCAGTTCATGTTGCAAAGAGGTGTTCAAGTTTTGGGGATTCCATTAGAATGGGAGACCTATGTCTCACTCTCTCACATTCTTTAAAAAGGGGAAAGGCCAGGAATAGAGTGAAGTAAGGGAAGTGCTTGGCCCAGGCTCAAAATTTGCTCCAAAATGTTCAGTATTCAAGATAAATAATATTTTATTCCAATTAATAATGGCACCAAAATTCATGAAAACGTAAATCACCGTGGGTATTTTAAATAAAGATGGTATATAAAGAGGGGTTCAACTCCAGGAGATGGTGGATGGCATTTCCAACGTGTTGGCTTCAGGTATCCAGTGATAATGCCAGGCTCCAAGGACACCAGCAAAACAAAGTCCCTCAGTTTCCAAGGACTTTGTGCTCAGGGCTTCTCAGTAATAACCAATATGGAGAGATGGACAGAAGGGCATCTATAAAAATTTTATAATATACAGTTTGAAAGTACCTAGTACAATGCTGAAATATATTAACTAGTTACTCTGTTTAGGTTTTTCTGTCAGTTTGTTTGCTTCTATAAATAAGCTTTAAATTATTTCTGTCCATTAAAAAAAATATTCTGGACTCTTTTTTCCCTTCACAGTGGTTCCTCATTAACTTTTCTAGATAACAAAAATACAATATTTGACAGATTTGCAAGGGAAGGACAAACCAGTTCATTTTGAGGGCCTTTGCCATTAGATTCCTTTGATACCTTGGAAAACTACCCAGACAATGTGTTGGACAAATTTCTTTTTATCACTCTGATACACTTTAGATTACAATATGATGATTTAAAAGGTATGACTGGATTAGGTTTATCTTACTTCATCTGTAGTTAGCATTTTTGAATATAGAAAAGGATTAGTAGTATTTTTAATGAAAACCATGAAAGATTTTCCCTGATCACTGAATAGCATCAGGAATCATATACATTTAAAAATTTCCTTTCCTGGATAGCAACCAAATATAAATGATAATATGTTAAAAAATATTCATGATACAGGAAACCTGCGGAAACATTTGTCCAGATATGGGTACCATTTCTGATAATGATTGAAATTGGGACCTTGCATTTGGATTGAATTTGGATTTCAAACAAATAGCAATGAGGAATTTCTTATACTCACAGTTTTACTGCTATGAATTCATACTGAGCACATACCTTGCCCCTGCAAATTTAAACTTCCAACTAAAGGTTTTTTACCACCTGAAGTGAAGGATAGTATATTGAAATTCTTTATTTTTTTCTCTCTAACTCTGTATTGTTTTCCTTTCCCTGTCACACAAGTCCAGTGTTTCACTGACCCAGCTTCCATGCATTTAAAGATCTGAAAAGTATAGTAAAAAATGAAAACACCTTATCCTTGCTTTATTAGCATCCTTACGCTCTGACTTCTGTCCACCCTTACACTTAGCACCTGAGTTCTGCAGGGCAGCTTAACTTGACAGGATGACCATGAACTCCATCAATAGGAGACTTGCATGCTGAACTAGGTTATGCTCTGAACCAGCCGCATAAATGAGGGTCATGTGGTTGTTTGCTCTGACCCTCAGTTTCCTCATCTGTGAAAAAAGGACATTACATTAGATGGGCTGTAAGATTTCTCTCTGATTCAACATTACATGGGTGCTGGATTGATTTTTTGGTTTCCTCACAAAACTGTGGGTCTGTCACCAATTCACTAACAGTCACAGTAAAACAAACCACACAACTCTGCTTCTCAGCCCGTGGTTCAACACTGCAGTAGAATGTACATTTTCAGAATCTGCTGGCTTCCAGTTGTCCTCTGAGTGGAAATCAAATTGCTCACTCTTGATTTCAGGCTTCCAATTTATCAGATGAAAATCTTTTGCAAGATCTTTGCTTTTTATGGATTTAAATCCTGTTTAACATAAAGGCAGAAAAAGAAACTTGAAAACTTTGTTTTTTTTTATATTAGCATATATAGATTTATTTATTTTATTATTTATTATTTTTATTATATATATAATAAAATATAATATGTATATATCATTGTGTACTCCGGGGTTCACCCATTTCCCCAATACCCGTTAACCATCTCAATCCTTTGTGCCCTCTACCTCCCCTGTTTTCAGCCTCCTCCCCCTCTCTCACTCTATGGTTTGGTTCTGTTGGTTGTTTCAAATTTTTCTTCTTTGTTTGCTTGTTTTTTCCTATACCCTTCATATAAGTGAGACCATCCTGTATTTCTCTTTTTCTTTCTGGCTTATTTCTGCTAACACGATTCCTTCTAGCTCCATCCATGTTGCTACAAATGACATATGTTTGTCTTCTTTGATTGATGCATAATAATCCATTGTGCACATATACCACATTTTTTTCAGTCATTCATCAGTTTTAAGGCATTTGGGTTGAGAAACTTGAAAACTTTGGGTCAATCATAAACTTGTGACATTTTATTCGATGCTCTTCCCCTAGCCACTTTTAAGCTCTAAAATACTAGGTCACTTCAAGTAGCATGATGTACTTAGATTTTTATTAAGTTCATGTTTTTATTTAGCTCCAATTAATAACTTCTAAAGTATTGATGGATTCTTCTCCCAACAATTAGTCAAAAACTAACACAGCAGTATCAGAATTTCTAGCTGTTACTTGACTCATCAAACTTTCATAACTTGGTATTTGACAATATTGCTGTTTTTTATAAAGGGGAGTTCCCTGACTCCATATTATTTTAAACATATTAAAAATATGAAGAAGGCTTTCTTTAAAACTTTTTTCCCTTCTCTCTTTTTTAGCCTGTAGAAGAGAAAGCTGCATACAGCTTCCAATTTATTTGCCAAAAGGGTTATATAGGTTTTGCAATTCCGGTGTTCAGGCACTGTGGGAAATGGTCTCTAGAACCTTATTTTAAAGGTGATGGTAGGGAACACTTTGATTCCTGGTGTAGTTTTACTTTCAAATTCTGTGAGCACTTCTGGATTACTAGAACATCTCTCCTAGGGCTGCTGCGGAGACCACAGAGCAAATCAGGTGCCTCCTGTTGGTTCTGGTTTTCCACACAGGACATCAATATGCTCTCTTCTTTTCAAGCCCTGGCATATCAGCTTAGCAGAAGACTCCAGGAGTTCACATATCTAAATAGATCATCCCAAACTCGCCTGTTGCGTGTCACTTCAGTTTGATAAATTCATCTGCTCAGGCAGTCAGAACCAGCATTGCAGATATACACTGCATAGGTCAGAAGTCTCAGATTCTGTGATAATGATCAGACTTTCATATTGAATGGTACGGAATTCAGAGAGATGTCAGTGCTTATTAAATTGGATAAAGTAAAAGTTGGTGTCCACATTGGTAAGAATACTGATTTTATTATTACAGAATGAATAGGAAAAATGACTTTAATGCCACTTCTATTATTAGGCATTGCTTTTTGAAGTGCAGCATGGAATTGACTTAAAATAACATTATTTTAGAAGAATAGAAATGAGGACCTTCTGCTAAACTGATTGGCAAATGTCAGTAGAGAGAAGCTATGGCTGTGGCCTCTTATATTTATTATGTAGTATGAATAAACATGATTTTTTCATGGCAAAACAAAATTGTTGGCTCTTTAAGGGTAGTATTTAATAAACTCATTTTAAAACTCATTGTAAGTAATAAGTAATACTGTTAAGCTAGCATTTTAAAGACATGAAATAAGAGTGTCATGTACATTGTGAAGTGAAAAAAAATGACCATCTCAATAAAAGTCATGTTAGTTTTATTCAGACAGCTTCCTTAGACAAAACAAAACAACTAGACCAAACCAAAAAAAAAAAAAAAAAAACCCAATTCCCAACAATTTAACATAATCTCCATATAACACGGAGATTATTCCTTGACCTAGTTATTGATAAATTTTTATACACTGAAAACTGGTCTTATGCCCTATCATTTAGTAGACTTTCAATTAAGAAATCGTGCTAAATGTAGAAGAAATGTGATGGTGGTGCAGAGACTCTTGTATTCAAGTTGAAACTTTCTGTGCTTGGATTCACCTCAGTGGACAGGAACAGAGCAAGCAGGAACAGGATGGTGTTTTCTTGTGGTTTTCATAGCTACTTCTTCCGTAATGCTCTTTGCTGCTTTCTCTTTTGAAGTGAAGAGGGAAATGCTTTATGATTTATGTGGAATAACCCAGGCAAAAAGAAACCAAAAGAGAGAACATTCTCTGTGGAATAGCAGTTGCTGACCTGCATTGCCCTGTTCTGAAGTTGCAGACCTTGGCTTTGACAGATTGGGTCTGCCCACTCTAGATATCTGTGCATGACACTTGATGTGATATCTTTAGCCTGAGACTTTCTGAAGAATAGCAAATGAGGCAGCAAGCTGTAAATGAAGCATCAAGTAAAATGTGCTTCCTAGACCATGTCCATCAGAATCATCTGGGGAGTTACCTGAGACCCTGGACTCCAGCACATCCCTCTGAATCTGAAAATCTCGGGTGAAGGGGTGAAGGGGTGAAGAGGGTGGGAGTATGTGTGTCCTGAGAACCACAGTTTCAATAAAATTTCTTACTGAGTGTTAAAAGTCTCTGCTCTTATAATTTCATTGTCACAGTTCAAATCTAGGTCCTGCCACCCTTTAATTGTTTCTCTCTCCCTTTTTTAAGAGACTAGGTCTCAGTATGTTGCCCAGGGTTGTCTTGAATCCATGGACTCAAGTGATCCTTAGCCTCAGCCTCCCAGGTAACTGGGATTACAGGCACCTGCCACCACACCCAGCTTGCCACATTTTTGTTTCATTCTTGTCCCTCAGATTGTAGGCCCCTTCTGTTAGTCTTAAGGCCATTAATATTAAGTTTCTACTTTTGAACCAGTTCCAAGGGAAGTCTTTAGTAGGTGAGTTACAAAAAAGGCTTTGATGTTCTCCAGTGCTCCTGGAAATACTGTCTCTTCTCCTGCTTTGTTAATCCCGCTATTCCTCAGCACAAAGCCCTGCAGTGGTCGCTCTCTGGCAACTTTTCTGTGCCAGCCTGCATCTTCTCTCTATTTCCGTTGATGCCAAGTCTCCGTTATATTCTGTGACTTGACACTCTAAATTACTTTCTTATGTCCACTTGAGGAGAAAAGGGTTTCCTCATTGCAAAAAGAATGGAATTTTCTTGATAGCACCCATTAAATATCAAATAAAATCCCTTCTTATCAAAAATTGTTCTCATAACTGCATAGTAACAAATTTATTGGCATTTAGCATCTCAATTAGTCACTGATTTCAAGGGCTGGGACAGTTCGTGAACCATAAGATATACGATTCTTCTTTAGAAACTATTATAAGACAAGTCCAAACCTTTCAGTTAAAAGAGGTATAATAAGTGATATGTCTGTTTGTTTTCAAAGGTATTCCTGGCCAGCACTGTGCATAGAGAGTAACAGGAAACTATCAGTGTCAGTGGGAATGTCTTAGAGTCAGCATCTCTATGTCATCAGGGCACTAAGCCAGATTTAAGATAGATAGAGAAGAACCCTGTCTTCTAGGAGAATGCATCTTAGTTGGAGAGATAAGACTTGTGAGTAAGAGTTGCCAAGGCAGGAGGAAGATGCAAGTAAGTGCTAAGGCTGAAGGACACAGGAATAGAAAGTGATGTGCTGAAGCTGACAGTATTTCTTGGCCTGTCTATCTGTATCCTTTGAACCCCTCCACTCCGCTTACCTCAGGATTTTCTACTTCACATGAGACTTGTCAAGGTATCTGTGGGTAAAGTACCCAGATGGAACATGTTGGTGGGTAGTCTCATGAAATGAATCTCTTTGGCTACTGTGCTGAGAAGAAAGGGTCATTGTACAGGAAGTAAGGAAAAAAGGAGTATAAAGATAGGGGAAAAAGAAAAGGTATTGCTCAGAACAGCTAGTGTTTGTTGTGCAAGTGTCTGGGGTCCAAGCCAATGATGCACTGTGAGAGGATAGCTGGCCCATTCATTGGAGCAAGCAGGGCCTGGTCACCCCTGGAAGAGGATCATCCACCGAAGAGAGACCAGAGCACACGTGCTCTAGGGGGCAGAGCCTATACATGGCAGAGCAGCACAAGCATATAGCAGAGTGCTGGGACTGGAGACCAAGCCAGTGGCAGTCAGCATGCGAGCAGCCTGATTGGTTCCAGCTTTTGAAGGGCTTCTCGATGGCTCCATTCTTCCCCTTTCTCCCAATAGCTACCCTTTTCTTCCTCTTCTGTCCCACTCAAACAGTTGGGGGTAGATTTCAGAAGAATCCACATTGTCAAGTGAGTGTCACCCACCAGCTCCACGCCTGTTCCTTCCTGCTATGTGCAGCAGGAGCGGGCAAGCTGGCATTGAACCAGGCGCTTATCTTCCTGGAGAAGGCTAGCAACTCAGAATTGTGTGCCACAGTGTTGGAGCTTCAGCAGCTGTATGGTAAGTGCCTGCTGCACATCAAGGGTGAGGAAACCAGTGTGATGGCTTACTTCAAGCATGCTGTGGCACTGGAATGAGGTGGGTTCCAAACGGAGGGCTTTGGCTGCCTGCTCCAGGTCTACCAGTGGGGCCAGATACAGCTGAGCAATGGCAGGCTGGGATATCAGATGGAATATGGCTCTGCTCTACCCAAATCAAGCACCTGGCAGCATACCTGCATGAGGAGCTGCAGCACGTATGGCTTGGTTACAGAGAAGATGTTGGGGATGGCTCGGACCTTGTGGCTAGGGTCAGCCAGTTTTGGTTGGACTGTTCCTCCAGACTGTGGATCTCTAGGGTGAGGACACGGGCGCATTTGGGAGCTGCTTTGCCTTCCTATTATGTTGAGTTCTGCTCTCAGCTTTTCAGAGTCCCTGGCTGAGTTGGGAGCCCTATTGTCTGTATCCCTTGCCCTGAAACTGCCTTCTGTTCAGCGAAACTCCTCCATGAATTTCCTCCATGTTTCCTCTGTGCAGTTGGTGTTGGTCTCCAGTTTCTGAGGGGTGCTCCAGTTTCATCCCAAGTTTGGAAATAGCACTGCAGTGTCTCTGACTAGCCATTTGGTGTTATCTCAGGAGCAAGCAAGGAACCTCTTTATCACTGTCTTTCCTAGGATACTATAATCACTTTCCTGGGATCTTTGCCTGGGTAGGACCCTGGGAGGAGTAGACCTTCAGAGCTGTCCTCTTCAGCGCTGCTGAAATAGTTTTCCTAAACTTCCAGCAGTCCTGTTGAGCAGTGTGTCATTCCCGTTAACAGGCAAAGGGATTGAGGCTGAGAGGTTTCACAGTTTCCCCAAGTTACCACCAAGTAGTAGTGGACATGGGTTAAAATTCAGATCTTTTTGATGCCATCACAAACCATATTTTAGGTTATTAATTTTGAAAGACTAGAGTTTTAATGGTCAGTGATTACTTTCTAGAAAAAGTGCCTCAATTTCAACAGTAACCTTATATGCTAAGGAATTACGTATGAGAGGAGCTGTGAGGGTTCTAGAAAACCTGCTGTAGTCACCTTTCATAATGCATCCTTTAGGTCAAATGGCTTCTTTTAGTGCATGCCATTTTAGCTTGGGCCACTATAACCAAATATCATTTCAGATGACTTAAAAGAACAGAAATTTATTTCTGGAGACTGGGAACTTTGAGATCAAGGAACCAGCAAATCCAGTGCCTGCCACTCTTTTTAGTTCATATTTGCTTGTAATATATTGGGGGGAGGAGAGAGAGAGAGAGACAGAGAGAGAGACAGACAGAGAGAGAGAATAAATTTCTGTCCTGTCTCTTGTCATAGAAGCACTAATCTTTATAAAACTAATTTCATCCTAAAGGTCTTAATCCCCAATACCAACAAACTGGGAGATTTGAATGGGGTGGCTCAAACATTCAGTCTGTAGCAAATACTCTGTCTACTATGAGAGTTTATCAACTTTCGTTATTCAACTTGAAAGCAGGGTACTTTGAGTGTTGTCATATGATTTATGGTTTTAAAAAAGGCATACTTAAGATTCATGGTCCATTATTAGGGTGAAAGAGCAGGACCCTCCTGGAACCCATTCAGGTTTCCATGATGCCACAAAAGGCCGCTTGAGGGTGTCCCATATCCTTGGCTGAAGAAGCCTGCAGATGAGCAGGCTCTCAGAGGACAGGAGGGAATGCGTCTACATTTGTCACATTTGTCACTTTTGGAGGAAAGAACTTCTGATAGTTTTACAGCAGGCAGCTGTGTATAGAAAGCCAGTTTGTGGGGTCAGACTCAGAATCCACAGATATTGGAGAGGACTGCATCAAGCCAGGTGCTGCACTTGGCACTTTTTCTTCCATGACCTGGAGCTTCCCCAGGTTATGGTTATCAATTGATCCTCTCTTCTCCAAACTTAAAGGTCTTGGGAATGAGAATGAGTAATCTCAGTGTTTTTTGGGCATATGGAATTGAGCCTGGGAGAGCTGGGAGATCTGAAGGAAATCCCATGAGAATGTGCTGCTGTGAGATCTCTCCATCGTGAGATGTCTGCCACCTGGAACAGGGGGCCAGTATGGCAGTGTGTGTGGGGGAACATTTATTAATTTAAAGTCAGAAAAGTCTGAAATCAAATGATCTTCCATTTATTAATAGTATGCATTTAGGAAGCACACAATACCTACAGCCAGCGTTTACTGAATATTTATTGTGTGTCAAATACTGATCAGATATTAAAACCTTGCATGTATTACCTTACAAGGATTTTTTCATATTTACTATTATTAACTTCATTTCCCAGGTGAGAAAGCAGACACAGAGGGGTTAATTAACTTGGCTAATGTAGCACTGCAAAGGTGGGAATGCTTGGATTGTGCCTTTGGCTCCTATGCTATTGAGCACTGAGTTCTCCTGTTTCTTTATCTATAAAATGAGGGTAAAAATAATTGCTCTCAGTTGTGAAGTTGAAAGTAAATGAGCTGCCAATAAATGAAGCACTGATCACTGCCTGGGTCACAGCAGTTGTTTAGCTACCAGAAGCTGCACTTCCCATGTTCCTTTCTTATGACAGCAGGGACACTTCTGAACAAAGTTGGAGCCTCCTACTTCCTTGCCCTGGGCTTCAATCTGCATGCTGCCCTTCTGTTCATGCTTGCAACCCTAGCATTGCCCTGCTCATTTCTCTGCTTATCAGAACTCACTACAGCTTTTGATAGGAGTGGATAGGAGCCTGGGACTTATTTGCATAACATCATTTCCGTAGGTTATTATTTTTTTTCTGTCCACATCTTTAAGGCACATTAATCTACTGGATTACTTTTCTTTTTATGACATAGGAGCTGGTAGATGGCTTACTTCTGGAAAGGGGGTTTCTCTTTGTGTGACTTCTTGCTAGTTTCTCTTTTAGTGAAAGTCCCTTTCACAAACTTTCTCTGGTGACCCTTTCCCTCTTCTTGTGTTTTACCTGAAAACCTATCTTATTTTGGTCACTATTTTAGCTCTGCTTCCACTAGCCCCTGCAGTGTCCAAGAACACCTAGAGCAGGGGCCCTGCCAAGTTCCACAACCAGAATGTGTCTGGGTTCACTGGTTAAATTCCCTTGGCATTTGATACCACATCTTCTGTTATCCTCTCTTCTCTACTGTGCGAGGCTGTGTCTTGGAGACTGTTCCCTGGGCACAGTGTTAACTGTGATCTTGTTCTTTCTGTTTTCAAAGTGGGTTTGGTCAAGGGGAGGCATCTGCTGCAGAAAGAGAGAGGAAGCAGGAGTTGCTACCCTCTGGTAGGCTCTGTGTCACCAGAGCTGCAGTGACACGCTCTTCGCTCAGTACCTTTCAGAGATTGTCTGCAAGGTCCTGTGTGTCTTCCTGTGTGCCTTATTTCTTCCTCGACTCTGCTGACACATTCACATGTAGTCCTTCATGAATGTGTCTGCATTTCAGCGATATAGGAGGAAGTCTGTATTCCTTTAATGCTCACCAGACTTACAAGACTAAAATGGAAAGTCTTTTGGCAGATATGTTTTTATCATTCTCACCCGACAAGCATGATTAGTCTCCTGAGTGAAAAGGAGGAGGATAACACATCTCCCTTCTCTTAGAAACAGAGGTGCTCCTTATCAGAGGTCTTTGAGGAACACAATTCACTTGGGAAAGTTCTGGTTCATAAGGAGCAAAGCAAGAATCTCTTCATCTCAGTTTTATTATTGAAAATTATGAAGTCAATGACTTGATGAGTTGCCTTTAGCTCTATAAAGGCAACTATCAAGCAAAGGCACTACTCTCTGGGACATGGAGTGTTGGCTGAGGATCCTTCCCCCTCCTCTCTGGGCTGAAGGTGAATGCTCTCTGATGTATTTTCTCATGTCTGATTTTGGCCTCCAATGTTTCTCCCTTAGCTCTGAACTTCACTTTATCTGATCTGATTCTCTGTTGCACCTGACCCCTTTCAGGGTGATGAGCTGAACCTGGGATGTGTATCGGCTACCCCACCAGAGCAGGTAGGATCCATTCTCTTTGCTGCAAGACCACTGCTGCAGGAGTTGGGGTCTTACTGGGAGAATTGAACTCTCTCAAGGTCTGATTTCAGAGTTAAATTCATGGTGTCTTTAGAAGAGAGTAACAAAAAAGGTTGTAAATTAGAAGCAAAAATCACATGTCTCTTGGCTTTCTTTGTTCCTTGTTTGCATTTGGAAAAAGGAAGGAAGAAAGAAAATTACAAAGTGATTTCTTTGTGTCAGGTAATGTGCTATACAATTTTCTTACATGACCTCCTCTAATCCTCATAAATAGCCACATTATCTCTAGTGTATAGATGGTGAAACCAAGACTCAGTGAAATACAGTATTTTATAGAAAGGCGTATGGCTGATAAGTAATGCAATTGTGATTGTACCAAATTATCAGGTATATGTTTCAGTTTGGTAGCATCTTAAAGTCATTTCCAACCTTCCCTGGCTTCATTTACAAAATGGGTTTTTACTTTTCCCTGATGTCTTATCAGTATGTGACTGAGAGACAAGCTAATAAGCAAGGATCCCCAATTATTAAAGGTCCTTCCATCTGCATGTACAAAAGCAAGGAAAACACCTCTTGTATGAAACATTTTAAACAGATTTGAACATTTTAAATCGAATCAGGGAGAGAAGATGTCAAATAATAGTTTTCCCATAAAACTTCCTAATTTACTCCTCCCTTTATAGGTAAATGCTCAGCCACATAGAGTTGACCTAAAGCTGAACTATTGAGACCCAAAAGCTTGTCACAAACTAAATTTCAGTCTGTAAGGGAACCACAAGTAATAGGCTATGCAGTTCTTGGAGAGCAGGAGCAAAGGGAGAGATTCAGTATTCAAAACATACCACATCAAAATAACAACTGCCATTGCCTCTATCAAAGGTTAGCTTTTCTAAATGTCTCTCACCCTTGCATCTCTTCCAAGAACCTCTTCTAAGTGTCTCTGTATGTTTCTCCTCCATGTCCCTGCACCCTTTTGTTCCACCTCCCTTTATATATCCACCATACTCTTCCCCAGCTACCTTTCCACTTAAAAGTCTGACTGATGGCATCCTAGATCTAGTAGTCCAATATTCCCCCCTGTAAGCACAGGAGAGAAAAATGGTAACTCCTGTTCCTGAGAAGACTTTAAGATGTAGCAGTTTCAGATAGATGGGTTGTTTTGTTTACACTTTTCTTTAGACTTGATTTTGTCAGTCTTCTTACTCTTTCTATTGTAACTTAAATTCATAACTGTTTTTCAGTTGTTAGTTTATTTATTTTATTTAAGTTTTATTCTATTTCAAATTTATTTCATTTTACTTCTAGTATTTTGCCAACTGGAAGATCACTTAGGTGTTGACTGTTTAACCTCTTTGCTTATTGTTTACTTTTCCTGCTTTTAAAGAAACTACTACAGTTGCAAAGGTATTAGAAAAATAAGATAAGAAATATTTCCCATCAACACAAGGCTCTCACCCATGTATACAATTCCTCCTTGCATCTAGAACCCAGAGGAAGAATGTCTTAATCCTATGGGTCACATGGAAAATGCACACTGCAGGTAATCCAACACCTGTCCCATCTCCAGTGGGCATGTTAGCTTTTCACCCAAGATAACATCATTCACCTTGACAAAGTCAAATCTCATTTCTGTTTCTCTCGGTCTTCACATTCTTATCCGCACACACAATATTATTGCTGCTTCCTTAATCTACTGATTGTTTAAGTAGTGTCTAACTAATTTGAACACTTGAGCCAAACATATTTTTCTTAAGAAAAACATAGGTCACTTGTTTCAGGAAGTTTTATATCTCTAGTGTTAAACTGAATAGTCTCTTAATGAACTAAGTGACAATTTGTGCACTGGAGGAATCTGACTTCAATATATATACACTGGATTAGGAGTAACTCAAATATGTATACAAAATATTCTGTGAATTATTTTCCTTTAAATGGTTTTATTTAAGAATGACTACAGTAATCTCTTACATTCTTCATCTTTTGATGGAAAATACTGATATTTCATGCAAAACTTGTTTACAACAGTAGACTTTAGTAGACTTTTCAAGTTTTGCTTAGATTAGGTTTTCTCACCCAAGAGGGTATAAAGAAAGAATGAAACACATCTTCATTTAGCACAGAGGGCATGGGAAAAAATCTCCAGATTACTATTAGTATATGTGTATGTTTTCCAGGTGCTTATTCATTTCATCTCTTCTCTCCCCAATACTGTCAGTTGCTGGCACTTATGTCCTTGGGCAAAGTGGTTTAACATCTCAAAATTTAGTTTTGTGCCAGCTGTGCTATCTCAAGAGCAGCCTTTCTTAGTTTTATTGAGAGGAGTTGATTTTATTCCCCTGGGAATATCTGGCACTGTCTGGAGATGTTTTTGGTTGTCATGCTACGTGGGGTGGGGGGTTGTGGCTGGTAGTTAGTAGAGGCCAGGAGTGCTGTAAACATCTACAAGAGCACAGATGACCCCCACAGCAAAGAATTACCTGGCATCAGGTATCTGAGAAACCCTACTTCAGAGAAAGGTTTAATTGTTTAGATCTATATAAATATGAAGTGTCACTATAATTTCTTCCAGAGGTGGATGCTCATTTTGGCCCTGTAGCTACGTAATATTCTAATTGTCTAACCACCATTTAAAATCTCCAACTCTATTTCTTTACTTTTAAAATGTATTGCACTTCTCCAAGCCTCTTTAGGGTTCTGAGAATCAGTGTGGAAAAAGCAACATGTGGTAATGGACACAAAGTTGACAAAAGAAATAGTTGCTAATTTCAGAACATTTTCCCTAACATTTCGATCACTGACCTAAACCTAGACAAGATTTACTTGTGGCAGTATTCTCTTTTGTACCAGGTAGAACAATGGCCATTGCATTCAGTCACAACCTCTAAAACATATAAGGTACATACAAGATGCCAGGTATTTGAGCACTTGTTGCTGTTTCAGCTGCAAGACTTCATTTTCTCTTCATAGCATGCCTGAACAATCAGTATGCTTAGTCCAGTTTTGTAGATAAGGAAGAGATGCTAACCTACTTGCCTGAAGTCACACATCTAATGACTCACTGAATTGCTTTCAAGTACAAGAGCTGGGTATTTTCCACATCTCCGCACATTCTATACAAGATGGTAGTTTTAACAAAATTGTGGTGGAGGATTAAACAACAATAAAGTGAGTGCCAAGAAAGCAGGCAAAAGTCCCATGATTTTGTAAAATTTCATACTCTATGTGTATATGTGTGCCATCAGGTAATTTGGAAAGGAGACTTTTCTGGTAAACACTGCCGTCAGTCTGAGCTGTTTATAGTGACAGGAAGGTTACAGAGGTGACCAGTCTCTTCTTTCTTTAAAGGAATTAATTCTCTCTGTGGATATAGTTTGAGTAGAGCTCCTGGTTTGGTGATAAAATTATTGATGGTGGTTAAGAAAACAATGTAACACCAACATGTTATTAGTTATTTTGTTTTTTCTACTTCTTATCATAATTCCATTATATTCCATAGAGTTATAATGATAAACACAACCTGCAGGATTCAGGATTCTCGCACAAAGTCTGAAAGATAAGAATAAAGATTCCAAATTTTGATTGAATGGGGAATTTGAATATATAAAGATTAGTTATTCTCCATGGGTATGACAATCTTTCTTCTCCACTAGTAGGTCTCAGTCTTGGTTGCCTTTGGGAACCTATTAAAATTCCTGATGGCCAGGCTCCACCAGACCAGTTTAATCTGAAGCTGTGGTTGGGACCCAAGTGTCAGTAATTTCTAAGACTCCCTAAGTCATCTTGTGGAATATCAAGTTCAAGAACCAATGCTCTGTGTTAATGGTCTATATATTTGAGAATTACCTGGAGAAATTTATGTATACATTTAATTTCTCCATGAAGCATTTTGATTTTTGGTCTATAGGACATTCTTCTTGTTTAAGCATAGTACAGGACATACTTCTTAGTTAAGAACTTAGGGTGAGGCCAACTTCTGTACACATCAACATTAGTCAGAATTCTTCAGAGAAACAGAACCCATAGGCTAGCTGTATCAATCTCTATTCGTATAGTCTGCATTTATTTGTTTATAATCTTGGCATAGAGAAAGATTGTGAGGAATTGGTACATGCAACTGGGGAAGTTGAGAAGTCCCATTGTCATCCTTAAGCTGGATATCTAGGAAGGCTGGTAGTACAAATCAGACTGAGGACAGAAGATGAAGTGATGTATCTCAACTTAAGAGTGAGGATGAAAAAAGGACTAAACCCTTATTTTCATAGCCTTTTTTTTTAAAAAAACTATTCAGACCCTGAAAATATTGGCTAATGTTCACATTTGAGAAATGTACTTTCTGGAGTCCACCAAGTCAAATGTTCAGTCTTGTCCTGAAACTCCCTCACAGATACAACCAGAGATAATGTTTGTGTACCCCACGTGCATCCCATGCCTTGACAAGCTAATAAAATTAACCATCACAGCATCCTACATTAATTTTACTTCTGGCTGTTGATATCTTCTAAATTGCTCTGTCTTTATATTGTTGCAGCCTTTGTTGCAACAATTCCTATATTTCAGAACCTCTGTTTCTCAGGCATTCCAGGACTTAGAGGGTTATACATCTCAGTGGGCCCTCTAAGTTTAAATAGCTGAATCTCAAATTATTTATACTATTGACACAACTGAGTTCACAGAGGTTGACTCTTTATTCATAAACATCTGGATTGTTAGAAGTCAAAGTTTACTGTTTTTTTTTTCTGTACCATTCTGTACCAAAGCATAATTCCTATTTTGTCTCTCCTTTTCTCAGAGCTCTGAACTAGTTTCCCTTCTCTCACAAAGTAGAAGTCAGTTATTTAACATAGTCTGCAAGACCCTCTAGGATCTAGTCCTCAGAGCACTTCCCTTGGCTCATTGCTGCAGTACCTTTAGTTTCCTTCTTTGAGTACACAGGCATTCTTCTACCTCCGGGTCTTTGCACTGGCTGCTCCTGCTTCCTGGAACATTCTTCCCCCAGATATGCATGTTTCATCCTACTTCTGCTCTGTATTATTTTCCACCTGGATCTATACTTAGAGTATTAATTTGAAACACACTCTAACAGACACAGACACTGTTTATTGCATTTATCCTTTATAATTTTTCTTACATATCCTGCTTTATTTTGTCCATCTCATTTCCCAAAATCTAAGAAATGAATATTTACTTATTTATTAAAAATTGTCCATCTTACAATTTTTTAGAAATGTACTTCCATCCAAAACTGGATAAAGAAGACATAGCAAACCTGAAATAACCAATCTCAAGTGACAAAATTGAAACAGTAATACCTCCCTCAGAACAAAATCCTTGGACCAGGTGAATTTACAAATGAGTTCTACCAGACCTTCAGAGATGAACTGGTCCCTATTCTACAAAAATTCTTTCAAAAGTAGAGAAATCAGGAATACTACCAAATATATTCTATGAAGTCAACATCACACCAATACCAAAACCAAACAAAGGTAATACAAAGAAAGAAAACTATAAGCCAATCTCCCTAATAAATACAGATGCAAGAATTCTCAACAAAATCCTAGCAAATAGAATCCAACAATGCATTGAAAAGGTAATATACCATGACCAAGTAGGGAAGAAAGGGTGGTTCAACACCCAAAAATAATTTAATGTAATCCACCATATCAGCAAAAAGAAAAATAAAACTACATGATCATATCAATAGATACTGAGAAAGTATTTGACAAAGTTCAGCATCCATTGATTATGAAGGTCCTCGAATTTATGGGATTAGAAGGAATGTACCTTAACATGATAAAAGCAATATATGACAGACCCACAACTTATATCATCCTTGATGGAGAAAAGCTGAAAGCCTTCCCTCTGACATCAGGAATAAGACAAAGCTGCTCACTCTCACCACTACTTTTCAATATATTTCTAGAAGTCCTAGCTAAAGCAATTAGATATGAAAAGAACATAAAAGGGATCCAAATAGGGAGAGAATAGTAAAGCCCTCACTGTTTGCAGATGATATGATAATATACATAGAGAATCCTAAGAATTCTGCAGAAAGTCCAATAAAAATAATAAACCAGTTCAGTAAGGCAACGGGCTATAAAATAAATGCACAAAAGTCAGTAGCCTTCCAATATTAAGAAATTGGTCTGAAGAGGTAGAGATAAAGAAAACTACCCCATTCATAATTGTACCAACAAAAATTAAATACTTGGAATAAACTTGACAAAGTATGTGAACGACTTATACAAAGAAAATAATAAAACATTGTTAAAAGAAATAGAAGAAGACACAAAGAAATGGAAAGTCATCCCCTGCTCATGGATTGAAAGAATTAACATGGTCAAAATGGCCATTCTACCAAAAGCAATCTACAGATTCAACCCAATTTCAATAAAAATCTCAATGTCATTATTCAAAGAAATTGAAAAATGTTACTAAAATTCATTTGGAACAATAAAAAGCCTTGAATAGCCAAAACTCTCCTGGCTAATAGGAGAGGGAATGGAGGTATTACAATCCCAGACTTTAAATTGTACTACAAAGTCATAATAATTAAGACAGCATGGTACTAGAACAAAAACAGACACACAGACCAATGAAACAAAATTGAAAGCCCAGAAATAAAAGGCTACATGTATCTGGTCAGTTAATCTTGGACAAAGGAGCAAAGAATAGGCACTGAAATAAAGATAGTTTCTTCAATAAATGGCACTAGAAAAACTGGAATATTATATGTAAAAAAATTGAATCTAGACTCCTCCCTTACACCATGTACAAAACCCAGCTCAAAATGAATAAAAACTTGAATGAAAGACATGAACCATAAAATACGTAGAAGAAATTGTGAGCAAAGTACTCCAAAACTTACACTTCAGAAACCTCTTTCAGGACATGTCTACAGATGCTAAAAAAAAAAAATCAAGGAAAGCATAAACAGCTGGGACTACACAAGTCAATAAGCTTCTGTATAGCAAAAAAGACAATAACCAAAACAAAAGGAAACCTAACTGAATAGGAGAAAAGTTTTGCCCTTATATGTGATAAGGGTCTGATAACAAAGATCCACAAAGAACTCACACAACATAACAAGAAAAAACAAAAAGCCCATCAAAAATGGGCTATCTAAAAAGATCTTGAAAGAAGAAATACAAATGGCCAATAGACATATGAAAAAATGCTCAGCATCACTAATAATCAGAGAAATGCAAATCAAAGCCACAACGAGATACCATCTCACACCATGGTATCTCAGAATGGCCCATATAAAAAAATGGACACAACAAATTCTGGCATGAATGTGGAGAGAAAAGAGCACTTTCACACTGTCGATGGGAATGCAAACTGGTCCAACCATATGGAAAGCTGTGTGGAGTATCCTTAAATGACTGAAAATGGAATTACCATTTGATCCAACAATGCCACTTCTGGGAATTTACCCAAATGATACAAAAAATACTAATTCAAAGGACATCTGCACTCGGATATTTATTGCAGTACTATACACAATAGCCAGGATATGGAAACAACCCATATGTCCCCAAACAGATGAATAAATCAGAAAGCTGTGGTATATATACACAAGGAAATATTATTCACTAATCAAAAAGGACAAACTATATCCTTTGCAGCAATGTGAATGGAGTTAGAAAGAAACATCTTGGCAGAAATAAGCCAGAAAGAAAGAGAAATAACAGATGGCCTCATTTATATGACGATATATGGAAAAAAAAATCAAACAAATGGACTAGAAAAATTAAAAACTGGCAACAAAACTGAAGCATAGAGCAAGAGAAGGGGAGAAGGGTAAAATCAGGGCAGGGATGGGTACAAGAGATTAAGGTGGTTCATGGGTGATAAGGTGGTAGGAGAGTATCGGGGTAGACAATGATGTAAAATATATACATATATACATTCATATATATGTGTAATCAATTTAAAAATTATAAAAAATAAAATAAAATAAAACTTGCCCATCTACCCTTTTATTGAGAATATAAGCTCCATCAGACAAGAAGTTTTATGTTTGGTTTAATTAGGTTTTTCCCAAAATCAAGACCCTAGATGAAATCTGGCTCATGGTAAGCATACAATCAGCATCTGTTGAATAAATGAAATTTCATGCCATGACAATGACAGAAGCCACTGGAGTGTGATAGCACTGAAATTGCCCAGTTAAAATCCCTTTCACTCCAGGCTTTTTGGTTCTCAGCTATATACTCCATTTTAGAATAACTCTATTAGTCTCATATACAGGAACAACTTTATACAAAGTGTTTATTGTAGATGTTTCAATCCCCCACATGAACTGTATATTCTCAGTCATTCCCCTATTAGCCTACCAAATGACCAAATAGTTATTTTAGTAGATTTAACCAAGTGCAACTATCATACTGAGAATACCAGTAGTAAAAATAATGACAAACATTCGTTCAGTCATCACCATGTGCCAAATTCTGAACTATACATTATAATGTGCTTCAGCTCATTTTATTTTTCTAATGACCTTATGTGAACAGAAACTATTATCATGCCCATTTTACAGTTGAGGGACTGAGAATTTGTTGTTGGATTTAGAATGAGGCTCGTTTGGGAGAAAAGTATGCCAGAAAACGAGCATTCTGTTAGAAGATTTAGAGAAAGGGTTGTGCGTATGTGATCTATCAGTGAAACTGGAAGATATACAAAATGATGGGAGTGGAAGTTGCATAGAAATTAATTCTAGTGGAGCTGGAAAGACACACTTATGAATGCTTTAGATCCATTGACTCAGAAATCCCTATACATATCCTTTTGCTAATAGTTCATCAATCTTTAGATTCCCCAGCCTCATGAAATGTTTGTCCATCATAGTTATTTCTTTAGCCTACTGAGAATTTTTGTTTTTACTTAACAGTGCTTGTGTTTTTCTGGGCATCACTAAAATCAGGAAAATTCAGACTATTTAAAACAATGAGTTCACCCCCTCCCTGTATTTTCATAAATTTGTTTTTGATCATTGGCAGAGTCTTGTTTTATAAACAGAAGTGACATAAGTTACTTTTACTATTCTGCTTGATTCCATTCCAAAGCCAAAAATGGAACCTGGCACCACAGAAATTTACATGATAACCTACTAGTTAGTATTATCCATTCATTAAGATAAGCAGGAAAGCCAAAAGGGATAGTTTTTACTTAAGCAAAAAATAAAATTCCTTATAGCAATGGTTAAGGATAGCTTGAAAAAAAATCCCAGAAAATTTAGTTGGTTAAAGAAAACACTGTGGAAATAAATGCTATCTAGAGTTTTGTTTATTTATAGCAAAGGTATTTTGTTGTATGAGATACATAGTAATAGTTAAGGGAACATATTGTGTTGCTAAAAATTGGCAATCTCTTTAAAACAGGACACAATATAAAATATCACAGAACAAATACAAAAGGTTTATAAACTTGCAACCGAATTTATAATAAGCAGAAACATAATCCTTTTTAACACTCTAGAAGTTTTTACCAGTCATAAAATCAGCACGAAGGAAGAATTTTTGTAGAGACTATTAGGAAGTCAACTCTCCACATTTACCTGTTCACTCATGTAACAAATATTGAATGGCAGTTCTGTGTCAGGTATTAGTATAGATTCTGCAGATAAAGCAGTGAGCAAAACAAAGTCTTTTCTGACATGGAGTTTACATTCTGGTGGAGAGAAACAGTGAACAAACCAGTAAGTATAAATATACGTAAGATGTATGATGCTACTAGTTTCTAAGGAAAGGTTAGATGACACAGTGCTGTGTATTGAGGAGATTGCTTTGCAAACATGCATCTGGGGCAAAACTCAGATTACTTGCTAGCAGGCAAGCTGGCAGGTAACCGTGTGGTGTTGGTGTTTGGTGGTTCATGACAAATCTGATTTCCTCCTTTCTTTCTGCATCTCAAACTCAGTAAGTGTCTCTGGACACATGATATTTTCTGAGTCCTGATTTATTCACTTTTGAAAGGAGAAGGTTGTGTAAGTGGAGCATTGTGGTGCATTTCTGGTTCTGTCTGAAATGAATGATTGCTTAGCTGAAGAAAGGCAGAGTGCTCAGGACCCTGTGTTGCATTGGGAAGTCTGATGGGAGGGGCTGCTGAAAGAGATGCTGATAGTCAGTAGGGTTATTCATGAGCACAGTATCCTGATTCTCTTTCCTCAAGCTGAGTGATGGCCCCCAAAGACAGTAGCTTCTTATCCCTGCAATCTGTAAATCTTATATTATCTGGGAAAATAAGATGTTATTAAATGAAGACTCTTGAGGTGGAGAGCTTATCATGGATTATCTAGATGGACATAAATGTAGTCACATATATTTAGGGGCAGAGGGAGATTTGTCATACTGAAAAGTCTGTGTAAGGACAGTGCAGGGAGAAATAGGAAGATGCTGGCATTTAAGATGGGAGTGAGGTACATACATACCGAGAAATGCTGGCAGCTGCTAGGGACTGGAAGAATTCTTCCCTTATGTTCTAAAGTTTGTTTGGTTCTGGAAACACATTTCTGTCAACCTAGTGGTACTAAGTTTGTGCTTCTCAGTTCCAGAATTATGGGAGAATAAACTTGTCTTATTTAAGCCTACCTAGTTGATGTTAAATTGGTATAGTAGCCTCAAGATACTGAAGTTAGATAGCACTTCACTTTCCTGCCTCCTCTGAAGTTACATATGGCCATGGGGCTGCATTGATAACATAGGAGTGGAGGTTGTGTCTTTAAGGGACATTGTGTGTTTTTCTTTACTCTCTTTTCTGTTTAGTGACAGGGAAGTTTAGATGGTGGTTCTGCTTTATTGGCCTGATCTCTGAGTTACCCCATCAGGAGCATTCCTCTGATAATGCAGAAGGACATGATTCTTATTAGAAAATTAACTTTAGTTGTTGAAAGCTCCCAAATCTGTTACTGTTCTGTTAGTCTATCCTGAATGAAGGCCAAGAGACTTGTTGCTCTCTATCAAATATTTCTGCTGACACTCTCTTTGTACAACTTGTTTTTCAGAGGTCCTCTAAGTCCTGGGACTCCTCCGTCATCCTATGGAACCCAGGGCAGTCTCAGTCCATGTTCTCCAGGTCACTAGTGTCCCATGTGATAGGGGCATGTATTCCAAGGTTCTGTGCTAGAATAAGGGGGAAAGTGCCGGGCTATGCCGGCCAAAACAGTTTCCCTGGCTGAAGGACGTCTTGAGGACTTCGAACATACTCATGGACACTGTGGTTTTCTGGGATGAGGGTACAGTACTGCTGAACACTGAATGTTTGTGTCTCCCCAAATTCGTATGTTAAAGCCCAAATCCCCAATGTGATGCTGTTAGTAGGTGGGATTATGATGTAGTCATGAGAGCAGAGTGGTCTTGATGGAATTAGTATCCCTATAAGAAGAGATATGAGAACATTCTTGTTCGCTCTCTTTCTGATATTTGAGGACATAACAATAAGAAATTAGGAAGCTGCAAACAAGAAATAAGTTTACATCAGAATCAATCTATAATGGCTTGCTGATTTTGGACTTTTTAGCTTCTAGAACTGTAAGGAAAAAAATTTTCTGTTTTTAATAATCAAGGTTTTGGTATTTTTGTTAATGGTAGCCCTAATTAAGACAGGTATACATTAGTTTTAAGATTTAATTTTTAATACATTATTTTTTTAGCTGAAAGTCCTTCTTAGCAGTATGAGGCATATCCAGGATAAAACCAGCTCACCATTACATGGGGCCAGGGTGCTTTGTGTCTCTCTATCGCCCATTACACACTATATCCCATCACCAGCTAACTCAAGGACAGCATAGGGTAAGATAATTTTATTTTAATTTTTGAAATTGTGACTATAAGACATTTTAAATAATATAAACCTTACTGAATATATATATAAAGAGTCTATGTTGTGTCAGTCAGAATGTCTTATTCCCGTCAAAATCACAAACTTCACCCTAATTTTTATACCCTCTTGTTATAGTGGGAATATTATCTTATAAAACTACTTTTATTATTCATCTTATATACACTTATGATATTCTCCACATTTGATTCTAATTTTTCCTAGACTCATGACTTATTTTATTTTTCTTTTCTTGTTCTTGAAGTAACTTTGGCTGATCACACCATACATGATTCAGAAGTATAGGTTCACAACTCCCATCACCAAGGTTTTAAAACACTTCCTGTTCACCATGTAATAGAAAATATTAAGTTGTTAGAGAAGCAGTTTAATACTTTACCTGACAAATTGCATGCAAATTTTGCTGACAAATGAGGGAGACAGGCCATGGGCATTATAATTGTAGAGATTCACCTGACTTTTCCCTATTTCCTGCGCTCACTCCCTGCCCTCCGCCCCCACCAATGGGCTGCTCAGAAGCCTAGTTATCTAAAGGATGCAATCAGTCAAGGAGTCAAGACCTCCTCCCTACTCAAACTTGTTTGATTTGGGATGGATTTCACCTTTTGGTTGTCCCAGATATTTTTTCCAGCTCTTCAACTGCTGAGCTCCCAGCCCTAGAACTTGCAGGCACTAAGAAACAGGTTCCTGATTTTTATTAGGCATAGTCCTTGGAAGGACTTAAAGTGTTCTTTCAGCATCCAAGACCACATGAATCTTTATGAGAAGAAAGTTTGCCAGAATGAAGAATCAGCATGAGACATCAAGTGACCTGACTAATAAAACAAAATAAAAAATAAGTAACAATAAAAAGAGACTTGACTTCTCCCACACCTAGAGAGGCCTGGAAAAGAACTTTAGTTCTGGCATAGTTGAGTACTTGTGATAAATTCCAAAATGGGCTCTGATTCTTCACCACTCCTCAAGTTCACTCCCTTTTCCATGTTACTTTATAGAACCCTGCCCCTCTGGGTGGGTAGTTCTGGCTTGCCCTTCACGCTGACATCAGCCATGTGATTTGCTTTGGGCCAGTAGTACACCAGTTCTCTAGGGGAAAAAAATCTGATTTGTAGTGTTTGCAGATTGTTTTTATTTCAAGTTACTAGTGATATAATAGCTAACTCACAAAGGTTTTGAATATTTAACAATTGGCTCTTGCAAACTAGAGGAGCCAGCTCCAGTAAAGTACTGCTCTGGGCCAATGGGGTTTTTGCAAATATAATGCAAACAGAGGTTTAAAAAACACTTGTGAGACTGGACTTGCTTGGTTTTGCTTCTTAGTCGTTGCCATGAGAATTGCCTGGATAAAGCCTCCTGGAAGATGAGAGACAAATACAACAGAGAGCCCCTGTTGCATCCACCAAGCAGCCAGCTGACCCCTATTTGACCTCAGGCACACAGTAATAAACATACAGTTATATGTCACTGAGACTCCATGGTTGTTTGTCACACAGCATTACAATAACAATAGATAACTGATACAGTGCTTAATAGCAACTCATGTATCAGAGCGATTCCACACCTGTTCTTTTGATTTTACCTTATTTAGAGCACTCATTTGACACATGTCAAAGAATGCTCTCCCCTCCAGTCCTCTCCCCAACCTGAGTGAGAGTCTTCGGGTGAAGTAGCCAGGTTTCTCCTCCCTTAGGAAATCTTTTAAAAATTCTTCTACAGTTCACTTTGAGTGGGATATGTCTTGGGTGTGCATTTGGCACTGGGAGAACTTTCAGAGTACTAAATTTATCAGAGAATCTTCTAATATCTCTTGGTAATTTACTTGCTTTTTTAATAACAGAATTTTAAGTGTTAAGTGATCAATACTTAAGGTATTGATTCTTGATTAGCATCTCTCATATTCTAGTTACCTACCCTGGGAGTACTGAGTTCTGATACAGGAACTTTATTAATTTTTGTTTGTTTCTTATATTATTAGTAGTAGCATTATTTTGCACTGGTGTAGTCCCCATAGTTCTCTTGCTACCGTATAACCATATTCTCTTGTGTTCCTTCCTCCCCTGTTTTTTTCTCTCCCCTACTCCCTTGCAGTATGTCTCAGTTTTATGGTCAAATATTCATTCTGACTTTTCTTGAAAATTTTTTGGTTTCTTTATATTTCACATATAAGTGAGACCATCCAGTATTTGTCTTTTTCCTTTTGAGTCATTTCAGCTAGTATAATTCCTATTAGCTCCACCCATGTTGCTGCAAATGGCATGTTTGTCTTTTTTGATCACTGAGTAATATTCCATTGTGTAAATATACCACATTTTTATTTTCTATTTTGGGTCATCTGGTTTGTTTCTGTATTGTGGCTATTACAAATAGTGCTGCAATAAACATAGAATTGCAGGTTTCCTTTTGAATTATGTTTTTGTGTCCTTTGGGTAGACTAGAATCCCTGGAATAGAATCCCTGAATCATGGTAGATCCATTTTTAGTGTTCTGAGGAAGCTCCACAAAGCTTTCCAAAGTGACTTATATAGAAACTTCAAATGTTAACTTCCTCTAAGTGCAAGGTTAGAGTTATATACATATGTGCTCACAAATATGCACACACTCATTCTCACATGCCTATACGTGTGTAAACTTGTCATGTTTATGCTAAACTGCTGTTTACACAGTATAGCAGTAGGAATGACCGTGAGTGTTGAAAAAGTAGAATGAGTGTGACCTGTGTGTAGGGAACAAGTGAAGGAAGCCAGGAGTGAGAGAGAGAGAGAGAGAGAGAGAGAGAGAGAGAGAGAGAGAGAGGAGAAACTGAATCACACTGCGCCTTTTCAAGAAGTTAGGCATTTAAATTTGGTTCAAAGTATAATCATCAGCTCTGTAGGTAGAAAAAGAGATGCTGACCAACAAATGGAGTCTAAGAGGTAGACCTGGGGAAGAATGAAAATGGGGAGGCTCATTTGGAGGTAAGAGGTATGAAGTGGTTATGACTTGAAATTAAGGGTATCTGTGGAGATGGAGAGAAGTGGGAAGATGGAGGATGCACTTTGGACCTAGTCAGAGTGCTCATTGCTGATGGATTTGTTCAAGTGATATCCATTGCTCTGAGTCAGCAATGAAGACCCTGAGGGTTTGGACCAAGCAACTGGAAAGTGAATTAAGGGAGAAGAATGAAAGCTTTATTTTGTCTGTGTTGCATTTCAGATGCTTTTAGTCACCATTCACTCCTTCAACACATAACTATTAAGTGCCTAACTTATGCCAAGTGCCATTTTCAGAGATTGACATATGTCAGTGGAAAAAAAAAGGAAAAGATTCCTTAACTTTTGAAGCTTGTATTGAATTTGCAGGAGCATAAAGGAGTCTGGAACTCAGTGCTGTGGTCAAGGATAGAATATTAACTCAGGAGCCAAACCCTGAGTTAACCTTGGCAGGTGGGGCAGGCATCCTCACAGGCTCTGGGGATGCATTCCTGGAAATGAGAGTGGGAAAGAGTCCTCAACGCATAGTGTGTTATGATTTGCATGCAGGCTCATTACTGAATCCATGATTTATCAACTTAGATGAAAACAAACTGATGATATCTTCATGGAGATAAGCTAGCATAATATCCAGAGTGCTAGGTCTGAAGCAGACGGTCTGGATTCAAACATCAACTTAGGTGATCTTAGGTGGATTTCTCAGCTCTCTGGACCTTAATTTTTCATTGAAAATGGAGATAATAATGGCACTTACAGGTTAAAGATTGAATGAAACAGTACATACGTACAAAGAGTTCTGACATAGAAATTACTGTTATTTTGGCTCTCATTATTACAAATGTTGCTAAGATTCAGCATCAATAGATAAGATAGATTCCAAAATAACACAAGCCTTTAAATCAGGGGGAAGAATTCCTATTCTAATGTCAATGACTCTAAACTTTTCAACAAGGATGCAGCTTTTAACAAAATTATGAGGAACTGGAGAGGGGTCCTCATGGGAAAGGGGAATAGACTTTCTGGTAGACTGGAGACACTATTCTTTCTTGGTCACTGTCTCTGTGATTGCACCAGCATTCCTCCTCTTTTTCTCTACAGTGCTCCTGTGAATTTGCCCACACATAAAAGCACAGACCAAATGTACTATGTTGTATTCAATCTGTTATCTTGTCAACGCTACATTATCACACCTTATATTGCCGGAGTAAACAAAAGAGCACGTCTAGATGCTACTTGAAAGACAAAAGCATTGCTGTTGGTAAAGGTTCTGGTAGGCAAGTTTTGAGGACATGTAAAGCAAAATCATATGTCAGAATTTTGTTGTTTTGAAAAACTGATCCAGGGATCTCTGTTTCTCTGTCTTGGGTCACATCCCCTCATTATTAGAAGGGAAGGTATAGGAGGTCAGGTTGTAGATCTGCTGTTGATGATAGGCCTTTCTCTTTTCATAAGAAATTACCACAATTGCTTTTCACTGAACATTAGATAATACCAAGTATTCCCACCCTAAATGTACAAATGATCCTGATGGACATTTATTCTCATGTCCTTTTTCCCTCTTCATTATATTGTTATTTTGGGGGTTTTGGTACCTTAATGCGTTGGCTTAAACAGTGACTAAATTTATTTCCTTCTTTGTTTATATTATTTTCAATTGTGTAATATTTGGATACCCCCATCCTGTACCACCATAGTACACCTACCACCAGAGAACCCACAGTCCACCATCATAATTCACTGTGCTCCCTTCCCTCTTTGTTATTTCCCTCTCCTATTCCTCATTCCAGTAAAAAATGTTTTCTTTCAAATTTTGTCCTTTTATATATTTTTATCAGCATTATATATTATATATTATATATTTTAAATGTTTTTCTATGAAACATTTGCACAAAAACAGTAAACACATGTTTTATAGCAAGTGCATGTGTTTGCAACTTTATGAGTGCTTAGCATTTCTAAATAATGTAAAATAGATGTATAGTAGTGATATTTGCAATATAAAATATTTTCTGAATAGTTCTTTAAATTTCTTATTTTCCATTTTTTTTCTCCAGTGTTAGATTTAAAGGTAACTTCTGTTGAGTTTGATCCTACATCCACAAAATTAAGTTCTATTATATTGCTATCTAGAGACTTTTTCTTCTCTGTCAGTTATTTTAAAGAACTGATTATTAGGTGATATATGACATTAAATCATGAAATTATTTCTAAGTACCTGTACTTGAACATGAATGTATTTTTTTTGATTGCCGAATATTACCATTGCTCATAATATTTGGGAATCCTTTTCTTAGACTGCTCTCTGGTATGACTCACTAACCTTAAAAACAAAGCATTACTTTGTCACTAGTCTCTTCTGTCTCTCCCTCCAGGGTATCAGCCAGTAGCAGAACTGGCTCCTCGAGAGCCCATCTCAATTCTGAATTTTACTGAGTGACTTCCATCGGTACCACATGGAACAGAATAATCACCCAGCAGCCACTTTCCAAAATTCTTGACCACAAAAGTGAGAAATAATAAGATGTCTGTTATTAAAGCTACACTTTTGGGAAGTGAGTTATATAGGAATAGTTAACTGAAAGAGAATTCCTGGAAACAAATAGTTGCTAGAAGTTCATTTTTTATCATGTGGCCTAAATACTGTGTATTATTACAAGGGTATAATTAGGTGAGTTTAAAGAAATATAAATTTATTAAAGGTTGATGCCTTAAGTCAGGACCTGGATGCAACTGACCCATAGTTCTTAGATACTTGGCAGTGAGTCTCAGGGAGAATTGCCAGTGTAAAGTGTCTGGCACATAGCAGATGATCAGTTGCATTCAGTCACGTAGGCAGTGCATTATGCTAGATATATGGCAGCCAATATAGTGGATAAAATCCTGCACTTATGGAGAAATACTTTCTTGTGTGGGATGCAGCAAGCATAGAAAATAGAAAAAAAGTGAGTATATGTTATTTGAGTTGGCAAGTGTTACAAGAAAGAAAAGGAAACAAGACAAATGGAATAGGGAATCCTAGGGCAGACTGGAGAGGGATGAGTCAAAAGTAGACTCTTACCATTTTAGATAGGGAAGGCTCTTACTGGCCTGTGAGCAAAGGTCAGAAGGAACTGTGAGGATCTGATCTGAAGAAGAGCTTCCAGACAGAAGGGACAGCATTGCAAAGGGCTTCAGGGTGAGGTTGCTCTGCCTGTTCCAACAATACAGCAGCCATTGTGGTCTTAGGGTGTAGTGCAAGGGGGGGAATCCACAGTTGTGCTTGGATGGAGAACAGGGGCTGGGCTGTCTGGGGTCTGTCAGTGTGGTGGCTTTCACTTTGAAAGAAATGGATGTTAGGGGGAGCATGGATTACAGGAGTCACTAATCTGGTGGTTGTTACTTTTTGCTGTTTTTATTATTGGAATAACCTACTAGGAAGTAAAAGGTCAGGAGTAGACTCCATATGTTTAAGATTCAGGCTTTGGCATTCCACTGTGCTGTCTAGTTACTGTCATGCCCATGGTCTCAAAGTCCTTTTAGTATCAAATCATTTCCAATCTCCAAGAGATTACTATGGAAGACAAAGCAGAAACCTCCAATGCTGAAGAATCCTCCTGCTCCTCAGGTCTGTGGTATTTGCCACGTTGGGCCATTTCTCAACCCCCCCTGCATGCATCCTGTACTCCAATTTAGCTTAGTTTGCAGGAAGAATTTAGAGGTAGATAGAGTTTCCTCAAAGACACAGAAGCTATCCTTAGGATTTTTTTTTCTTTTTCTTTTGACCTTTTTCTCTTTTGGACTCAGAAGACGACCCAGATAAAGACTATCTTATTTCTCAAAGGTGAAGAAATAATGATATTTGGTTCAAATAACCTTCTCTTCCCTTTCTGCTTTCTCTGAACTCATCATATGGGGACACGATTTACATAAGTGGATCTGTAATAAATTTTCCCATAAATTCTTTCCAGCAGCATGCAAACCATTTTAGTTCCATGGTGTGTGCTCATATAATGATCTTCCACCTGGCTCAGGACCTTTTTATGTGGGAACATTAAACTAATTTTGCTTGGAATGTGGGATGGTTTCTCAAGATGGCGCACCTGATCCTAAAGCACAGATCACAAGACTTCTAGGAAAGATGGATGGATCCCTTGAGACCCTTTCAGCTCTGCTTTGCCCTCAGAACTTCTCTCAGAGCCTAGCTCATCTCTGACAACCTTCTGCTTCACATTTGGTATCCCTGTGACAGTCACCAAATGATTGGGTAGGGTCAAGAAGTCAATTGACTTCCTCATATGCTTCTGCCATCACTCCTTACCTCAGTGGGGGTGTGAGCGAGCTGAGGTGTCTTGGGTCTCTGAAAGGGTGTGAGGATGACTAGGATACAGATAGGAGTAAAAGGTCAGTGAGGATTTTTCATTGGGAATGGGTTAAGTGGCACATTGAATAAGTGGCTTTTGTCTGTTAGCAGCAAAAACTGAGTTGTTTGATGGCCCAGGGCATGAGCATATGACTTCTGGAAACAAGCCTATTCTCAGCAGTGCATAGGATGGTGCTACTTACTGGGAGACATAACGAGGGGTAATTCCTGGGGCTGCTGTGACTCTGGATGATGAGCATTAAAGTATTTCATCTGTCAGCTACCAAAGGCCACCCCATTTAGAAGTGAGGGATGAGGATGAGTCTGGAGAAAGGTTGGCTTGGAAGGTCTCACCTAATGAAAAGGATCTAAGAAACACGAAACTATTATGTTTGCAACTGGAGAAAAAGCTAAAGCAGGATCTTGTGTTTGTTGCCTAAATGGTAACTCCTGCTGCGTTCTTAACTTTCAGAAACCTCAGCTGAATTTAAATCTCCTGCTTATGCTTTGTGGAGTATCTCAGCTTAAAGCAAAGCCACATTATCCTGCTTGATATAGCTAGGATGATTGCTGGGTTATGAGGATAGTCAGAAAACCCTAGCACAAAAGAGATTTTACATGAACAGATGAAGAGAGCAATCAAAGGGCCAGCCAATCAGATCTAAGCAGATTAGAACTTCATGCAGCCTTGGACACAAAAATAGATCTAGTGCTTTGTGATATATCAAAGTCACTCATCTGAGATGCTCATGTAGCTCTGACCCTCAAAGGCTTCTGTCAAGACTGACTTCAGCTGCATTTTTCACAGGCATCAGGGAAATAGTGGCCATATACTTTTAGCAGTGCTGTAGTTTGTCTCTTACTGATTTTCATTTATAAGCATTTCTATGTTTAGATCTTGATCAAGCATTGTGCATTTATTGTGGTAATTTTCTTGATCTAGAGTGGTTGCTTAGAGACATATTTGGTTTTCAGGGGGATGCTCCTAGATAGCCTGGGAAGCTATTACATACCATACAATGTGAGAGATAACATTCCATAACAAAGAATTAATTTCCCCTACATATTGGTAGTTTTGAGGTTGAAAAAATTTAAGAGTGATGCTGTTGGCAATTTTTGTTTGGAGAAAAAAATCCAAGTTTTCGGTGCCTTATTCCATGTTTGTATCATGGAAAAATAATTTTCAATAATCTGATCACACCATACTTTTGCTGCAATCCTTTCATGCAATCGTTTTATAAATATATATATATATATCTGAACTGCACACCATATATATATATATATATATATATATATATATATATATATCCGTGCAGTTCAGACTCCTCAGCAAGATGAACAGAGTGCCCTCTTCTCACATTTCCAAGCCCAATTTAGTAGCAAAATGAATCGTTGCTGCCTGTGTTAAGTATCTCCACCCTTTGACCATCCTTTTAGCGAGGTGATGCTCTGTTGTCACATGAAGATCAAAGGTTCAGATCTAGGGTCAAGTCCTGGTTCCTCCATTTACCATCTCAGTGACTGTGGGCAAGCTCCCTTACCTCTGTGGGTCTTTTGTCTATAAAGTAAAGGTAATTATAGAGCTGCATAGGGGTCGGGTGGGATCAGGTCCCAGGGCCTCATGCATGGCCATTGAATGTCACGCATTAGGTCACCTGTGCAAATGGTAGTCTGTTCAGACCAAAGCTATGGCAACAACTTGCTGAATGACTCCTCTGCCTGTGTCCTTGGGATAATCAGGGACAGTTCTGTGTGTACTTTTTCATGAAAACAAATTGGGGAAAACCTAAAAGAATTGTACTGGTGTAAGTTTCTCTTTTTTCATCAACAAAGAAAAAATGTCTTTATTAAGTTTCAAGGGATTCCTCCAAGTTAGATTAATTACTCCATGCAGTTGGAAAAATCAGTGAAAAAACTTGAGTGCTTTGTAGACACTGCCAACTTCAGGGCTGGATATGATTTATTTCATCTTCAGTTACTACACAGGCTTTAATACCTAGCAATGGAAGGTCTGGGTGGCCCAAGGGTCCAGGTGCCTCGCCACCAGTCTGTCACTGTGCTGCTTACTTGAACATCACGCATAAGTGGAGGCTGCATTCTGCTGGTGCCCACATTCTGCTGGTGCCCACCAAAACCCATTCCTGGCTCTAAGTTCTCAGTGTCATGGCAGCACTTCTGCTGTTGAGACTCATGCTACTTTTCTAGTTTTCTTGCACTCTTGACCTCTCACTACACTAAGTCTATCATGTATTTCCATGTATTTGTCTATCATGGCTTACATTCTCTCAGTCCAGAAGTCTGCCACACCCCACTCTTGCATGAAGCCTTTAAGAAACGTTCATTGCATTTCTTCAGTCATACAAGGCCATATCATTTTCTGTACTTCCATTAGAACTTCAGTTGCATTTTGATTAAAGTTGCATTTTGATTTGATGAAATTCCAGGAGGTCTTCATTCTCACATTTGTGATGATCCATATGATACATGATGGTGTCTTGTTGGCTGTGTCCAATCTGCCACCCATATTTATGTCATAGTACTTTGCAACTGGTACACATTCATCAACTGTGCATTAGTTGTTTTTCCTACAGGAGAAAACAATTTCATAGCTCTTAACTTGTTCGAGTTTCCTCAGCATTGTCAGCATCGAATGAACTGGTGCATATTAAAAGATTATCTGTGCAGTATTTGCCAAATAACATTTATTGCTATGATTATTGCAAAAAGGTAAAGCATACATACAGTTTGTCACATAATATTAATTTCAGTGTTACTCCACCATATCCTAGGTGTCACACTGTAGGCACAAAATGCCTTAGAAACAACTTAGTCACCCTCTTTGCCTTACTTTTCTTTTTGTCATTTTATTTTTTTTAATAATTTATGTATATTTCACATCATTTCAGTCCCTGGGGGTCATCCACCACCTCCCCTCTCCGCCCGCTCCAGCTGGTCCCCACTCTCCCCTTGTGTAGTTTCATTTGGTTGACAATATATTAGTGAAGCCATTTGGTTTCTGTCCCTTTCTATCTGGCTCGTTTCTGCTAGTATGATTTCTTCTAGGTGCATCCAGGTTTCCATAAATTCATCAAATTTGTCATTTTTAATTGATGATTAATACTCCATTGTGTGTATGTACCACATCTTTTTCATCCACTCATCTGTTCTGGGGCATTTGGGTTGTTTCCATGACCTTGCAATTATAAATAGTGCTGCAAAAAAACATCTGAGCACAGGTGTCCTTTTGTACCCACATTGAGGTCTCCTTTGGGTAGATTCACAGAAGTGTGACTGCTAGGTCCAATGGTAGTTCCATTTTCATTAGTTTGAGGGTCCTCCATACTGCTTTCTATAGTGGCTGGACAAGTTTACATTCCCACCAGCAGTGTAAGAGTGTTCCTGTCTCTCCACATCCATGCCAGCACTTGTTGTTGCCTGTTTTTGTGATGCAAGCCATTCTTACTGGTGTAAAGTGGTATCTAATTGTGGTTTTGATTTGCATTTCTCTGATTGCTAGTGACATTGAGGAATTTTTCATGTGCCTATTGGCCATTTGTATTTCCTCTTTGGAGAAGTGTCTTTTTAGTTCTTCTCCCCACTTTTTGATTGGGCATCTTATTTTGTTTTTGTTTAGTTGTGTGAGTTCCTTGTAGATCTGCATTATTAATCCCTTATCACTCTTGTGTAGGGCAAATTTTTTTTCCCATTTGGTTGGGCTTCTTTTAGTTTTTTCTTTTGTCTCTTTTGCTGTACAGAGCTTTTTAGTTTGATGAAGTCCCATCTGTTTATGTTTTCCTTCAATTTTTTGCCTTCTGCAGATGATTCTGGAAGGGTATTTCTGAATTGTACTTCATGGAGGGTTCTTTTTGTCATTAATGGTGGGGTCTTCTATGAAGATTTAAGTGAAGAGAGTACCTGTAATGTTCTAGCCTCATACCTGGCACACTGAAAGTGCTCAATCAATATTAACTGTCACTCTGATAGTTTTAAAAATGTATAACCATTGCTCAGTTTGGCAACTCTTGACAGGAGATCAGAGAAACTTATTATCCCTCTCTTGCTTGGATTTCCCAGAAGAAAAGGTAACTCTTGGCAACAGATGTATGTTGGCCTAGATTAGATCCCAGCATAGAACTGAAATATTTTCTTTTGACTCCATTTGTTCAGCGCTTCTCCTTTCACTTAGCATTGTTAAATCCACCCCATTGGCAGGCTAAAGAGGATCCAGTATACTAAGATAATGGAATGTTTTGGAATTTGATCAACAGTAAAGAAAGATGCTGTGTAAAGTTGAGTGAAGAACCTTGATGTCTTTTGGGGCATACTTTTTATTTGGCATGAGTATGTTATTTTTCTTATTACTAAAGAAATGTGTTTAGTTATCATGGAGTTATCACTTGCCACTTACTGTCTATTCCATTATATATATATATATACATATATACATATATATTTACATATATATATACATATATAGCTTTATTTACTGGAACTACTCCCTTTGGAGTTTTTGTTTTATGTTTCCAGCATGTTTCACTTTTACGATCTTTGCAGGACATGAGCTATTTTTTACACTAGTTTTTTCTTTCATAGGGAAGCCATTGATAGTGAATTCACGTATATTTCTGAAATAATTATATTTTTCTATTACATCTACAAATACAGGAATAGATGGAGGGTCATCAATCCAGACACCACTAGGAAAAGACCAGAAAAATAGCCTAAATGATAGGTAGGTAAGGCTAGTGCTCTTTGAATAGGGAAAGTGCCCACTCCACTCAAGTGTGAGCCTCTTCTAGCTACAGTTAGTACAGGCTATGCACAAGTGTAAGCAGGGTTGTGTGACTTAGTAAACAGAAGGCGGAAACTAAGAATTTTGAGCTTTTTAAATATGAATGACCACTGGCATTATTTTAAAGCACTGTGAGGATCAAAGAAGACATATCTGTGGGATGCTCTGGGTTTCCACATTGTGTGACTTCTGGTGTGAATGCTTATTATTTTATTCTCTGTTGAGTAGACAAATCTTGAACAGAGAAGAGAATCTATTTCCTAGTGGCAAAAAAAAAAAAAATTAAAAATATCTCACCAAACAGAATTCTTAGACCATAGGAATCAAGGAAATACCTAAGAAAGGTGTTCAGCATATTTGTAAGACTGACTTTCAAATACTTTCATATGAATACTTGAAATTGGGAAGGAGGAGAGAGGGACTTAGTAAGATAGTTAACCTGATGGCTACATTTCTTTAAAAGTTCTTTTATATGTATGATAGCTTATGTACTGTATGTTCTGTCTTCTCTAAGTGTTTCAATATATGATCATGTTAATAGATGGTGGATACATCTAGCAAGCTAAAAATAAAGCAAAACATTTGCTTATGATCTGTGGCAGCCGAGACTGCTGATTGAGGTATAAGGTTGTTTTTCTCAAGTCACCAATTATCAGTAAACAGAAATCATTTGTTATCTGAAGCTGAGTTGAATTTTTACTCTGATTGGATGCTTATCCAATCTCCATTTTCCAGTTTTCTTTGTTCTGTAATCTGGGTTGGGAGTAGGGGAAAAAAAAGCAATGTGCCCAGAAACAAGTGCAACAGAAGAAACACTGTACTTCTGCATCATACGGTAGCCATGTAACTTGCTTCAGGTCCATGAAAAGTCAGAAGAAATTGCTAGATAAGGTTTCTAGAAAAGGCCTTTAAAGGCAGGGGTGTCATTTGACACTTCTTGATGCATCCTTTCTCTCATACTTTCCTCTTCTTTCTGCTCGAAACATGTTCCTATTTCAGACACATTTTCATCAGTTTATTGTCTGGTATACTTCTCTGACACATTCCCCCAGCATGGACTGGCTATATCCTTTGGTTTGCCTTTTCTTGTAGCCCTGCAAGTAAGAGTGGCTCTGTAAGTAAGAGTACTTCGCATGGTATGAAAGTTTTCAAACTTATTTTAAAATTGTTGATCACAGTTATTGTTACTGTCAAATAGTAACAATAAAAAACAAGCTGCTGTGACTTCATTCGGATTCCCTCCTTGCTTCTACTCTCCAAAATTGTGTCCTATAAACCCAAAAATTGTGTTAGGTTTAATTTCATAAATTACCATAACAAAGAACCAAAAATGCAGGATGAGTTTATGATGGCATCAGTGTATTTATGAAATTTGTTCCTGAAAGGAGAGAACTCCACTTTGACTGTGTCAATATGAACCTAATCCCTTAATACTCTGCTTACAGTTTTACACATCTGATGACTGGCAGAATTTTCCACAGACCAACATCTGGTGGTGGACATTTCTAACTGTGTTTCCTTCTCTTTCTAAGTTATCCGGTGCTGGCATCATTTCTACTGTGACACGACCTTTGGCCCTACATCTCTGAATTATGATGTTGAGTGAGTTGGCATTTTCAGTGGTAGGAGAATGCCTGGCAGGTGCTCCTCTTGTAGGATGGCCAGCAGTAATTTCAGTTGACACAGAAGTGACTGTAAACCACATAAATATATGTCTTATACCTAAACCATATCTATGCTTATTTCAACTTCCCTTTCATCAGATCCTTAAAATATCCTTGGCCACTTAGAAGTTAGCCTTTGAAAAGTGAAAGCATAAGAGAGAAGTATAGTGGAAATGAACAGCAGCCTTCACAGGTCACAGTTATAATGTGCTTTCACAGATTTTACAATGTTTTATGAAAGTGGATACAAAGGCAGGACTTGACCAAAGGTCTTAGAAGGGACTTGTGCGAGAGAGCTTCAGCTTCAGTAGTTGTGGGTATAGCTCAGTGGAAGAGCATTTGACTGCAGCTTCAGTAGCTCCTGGGTTAATTTGCATCTACTTAAATCTCATGCTGACTACAGATGAATCTACTTTTTCAGGTCTGTGAATTAATTATGATCAATTGGGAAACAAGCTCTGCTCTGCTTTCTCTTCCTACAGACACCAGGGAGAATATATATATATTTCAAAGTATTTTTCTGTTCTTCTATGGAACTAAAAGACAAGCAGCTAAGACCTGTGCTTCAGCTAAGTAAACATAAGTATGAGTATAAAAAGAAGGGACTGAGTATAGAAGAAAAGAAATAAATGACACATTAAAGAGAATTAAGTTTGAAGGAAGGAATCATTTCTATTTTCTTTTACTTTGGAATAAATGATCCCAAAATAGTGGGTTAAAATAAAAAGTCTTACTTATTCTTCCCCTGTGTTTTGACTGAACTCCGCTACGATTTTCTTTTGCTCCAAGTTAATTTAGTTGGGCTGCAGGGGCTGGAGGCTGAACTGTGCCAGCTAACTCACACCATTGGCACTTGGTGCTACCAGCTGGGCGCTCACCTGGGGCTGCTGGTGTAATGTCTTGGTCTCCCTCCACATGACTTGTAAACATCTCTGGGTTTCTTGCACCATGTTTCTAAGATGCTCTGTGAGGAAGTAGTAGAACAAAAATGGAAATTGTAGCTCTTTGAAGTATTAGAACGAAAATGGAAATTGGGCCTCCTAGAAAGGTGTATGGTATCATTTCCAAAATGAATTAAAGGAAGTCCCAATACAGCTTAGATTCAAGGACATTGAACTTATATGCAGAAACAAGACCTAGTTCTTGATGGGACAAGTGGTCACTGCTGGAGGTAAGGATACTGAAATCTTTGACTCCTATAGGGTTGTTGCTTGACATCCAGTTTGTAAAAGTAGAAATCAACAAAGGCACGGGGATAGAGTTTATACAGTAGGTGATTAAAAATAGTTGACCTAAATCTGTGGGTCAAATCACAAGTTTTTAGCCTGTGATTTTTAACATCGGTGCTCTTTCACTTTAGATGCTCTCAACTATTTATACTTTCAAATGCTCTATTCTAGTCTCACTTCATGTCATGAATAAAATCCTATATTTGGTTAAGAAAATCTATCACTGTGTATGTAGATCATTTGTCTGTGATCTTGACTTGGTTAGTTCTCTAGCATTCTGGTTTTCTGGGATTATTTAGATACCTGTTGCTTTCATTAATACTTTCCTTTGCTTAACAGGCATTTTGGGGGAGTGACAGGAGAGATGGAATCTAAGGCATTCTTCCAGTCTGAGGCAATACATCTTGTGAGGTAAGCAGTTTTATCGTAGGGATGATATCCCATCCAAAGTACATATTTGACTCATACCATAGTATTTCTACTGACAATTAAGAGGAGAGGGAAACCGATCTTCAAAAAAATAATTAAATAAAGAGTTTGGAAGATGGAAGGGGAATAAGGGACTAGCTAGTCCACATGAAATATTAGCTTGAGTGCAAGAGGAAGCCATAAGAATCATAAAGATGAGGTGGGAATAAAAGCCCTTGATGCATGCACAACTCACCTGGGATTAAAGCCCAAGGCCCTCCTGGAACCTGATCTGACCATTCATGTGAAATCTAAAGCCTTGAGAGTGTGTCGCAGGTGCACACCACATGACCAGGTGGGGGGAAAAAGAGATGAAACCAACTGGGAAGAGCTGTGGCAGTTTCATCTTCATAATACATACATCCCAAGGTGCAAGTGTGCATCTGGTTTCTATTTCAGGATTTTTTACTGGTAGCTTTACCAAAAGTGGAGCAGACAATTCTATGAGTTTGGGAGACCATATGTACTGAGGGTTTGGGATGGAGACGGAATGGCAGCGAGCTGAGGGAACCAAAAGGGCAGTTGGGGACCCAGAGAATGAAGGTAAGGGATCTGGAAGGAGGTGTCCAGGCTTGAGGTTGGGTCATATAACCGGTCACATGTTGCTTGGCACTGCTATATCTTCACAAAGTCCAAAGAATTTTGAAGACATGGCTTAAAAAAATATTTTGTGGATGATTGCATTTTGGACACAGCTAAAATGCTTTTCTTATGTGGAACAAATGAAAAATCATTGAATCCTAGAGCTGGAAGGATTTTAGAGTCATGCAGTCCAGCTCTTCACTGACAGGCGGGTTATGGAGAGCTCATGTGGCCAGTGGCTTATCAGACCTGCCTAGGGTTGCAGGGTTTAGTCAGAGGCAGTCTAGAGAGCCATCTTTCCACCCTCTGTGCTGCTCTTTTCCTCAGTGGCAGCTGCTTCTGCTATGCACCAGACACATAGATGTGTTAATATCTCTTTGGTCCTGCATTCCTAGCTACTCCCCTTTTCTAGATGATTAACTACCTTGCATTTTCCAGTGAACCATTATGGAAATTCACATTTGGGAACATTTTTTCTATTGTTAAGTAAATCTATGCCATGGTTAGTGTGGAACTGGAAGCCTCTCTCAGTGACTTGACAACACAATATTAGAAAATTGTTGCTTTCACCTTTATAAAGTGCTATGTGGATGTCCCTTGTCTCAATATATCCCTTGTCTCAACAAATCTATCTTCAGCAGTGCACCTGTGGAGTTACCTCTGATCTCTTCATTTCTTTCTCATTATTTATTTGTTTATTGATAGAGGCTGTAAGAGAATACTTTCAGACATGACACCAAGATGGATATTGTAGGTATAACATGAGACATTGACATGGACCCTAAACTTAGAAACAGACTGGTAGGGTTGAAAGTTTGCTACTACTGAAAGAAAAGTAGCATTTAAAGTGTTTATCCAAAAGGAAGGAGGCGAATTTTGTTTTACAGCTGAGACTTTTGATGTGGGTCTTCAACAATGTGCAAAATGTGATTGTGGATGAAGGAAGAATACTATTTGGGCAAAAGCACCTTCCTTACCTTCACAACTAAGTCAAGGAAAAGAGAGTGGTGGCATTACTCCTGCCGACTGCTGCCCCTATCAGCTTTTCTTCCACTTTTTTAAAACTTTGAGGAAAATTGTTTTCCAGATCTCCTGAATTTCTATTTTTTCTTGTTTCTACCTTTGACATTTTGATTAGCTAATAGTAAAGAAATAAATGGAATGCAAGTTAATTAGTTTTTTTTTTTTTTTTTTTTTTTTTTTTTGAGACTAGGTCTCGCTATTTTTGCCATGAAACCGCAGGCTCTCGTTGCCCAGAGTACCACGGACTCAAGCCATCCCCAGTCTCAGCTTCCCAGGTAGCTGGGATTACAGGCGCGCGCCACCACACCCAACTATTGTTTTGGAACTAGGTCTTGCTACGGGCCCCAGGCGGGACTCGAACCGCGATCCCTAGCCCCGGCCACTTCATAGACTGAAGCTTACAGGCATGAGCCACCACGCCCGGCTGCAAGTTAATTAGTTTTTAAAAAAATATTTATCAACATATAATGAGAATCAACTGTAGTTCCTTGATAAAAAAAGAAAGGTGATAATGGCTATAAATGACAAAATATATTTTTTCTCTAAGACTTTCCCATAGGCTGCATTGTTTCATTCACCTTGGAATATACACTCTGCTCTTGAACATCTAGCACGCCGAAAAACACAGGGCGACCCCTTTACTATGTGTCCCCAGTGGGTCCAAGAAGGTCTACTTGCTGGTCCAGGAAGGATACTCAAGTGTAACCTGCAAGTTTTATGTCAAGAAGCAGCAGGCCCGGATGTGTGCTTTTGGTGGTGTTGAATAGACATCAGCATCTGTCAGGGCTGCTTTTTTATGACTCCCTCTAGACCGCTTGAAAAGAGATGAAAAGGTTTATTAGATCTGAGAAAGAGAATGGTCAGGAAAGAGCACAAGGAGGTGAGGCTCTTGTAGAGCTCAGGTTGCCTCTGATGTCTCAGAACCCATGATGGTATGTGTGCTGACCGAGGACAGTGCATGTAGCTTGCGCCGTTATTCTTTTCCTTCTCTCCCTCTTCTTCTCTCTCTCCTAGCCACCTTTGTACTTTCTGTTTAGCATCTGTTTGAATTCTTTGTTTCTGAATACTTGGCATCAGCCTATGAACTACCCTTTTGATATTTCAAATAAAGTCAATCTCTACAGCCCTTCCTGGAAAGTATAAACAAAAAAGAAGACAGGAATTGAAATACTATTTCAATTACCATTGCCTTCTTTAAAAAAATATATATGTTTATAATATTTATATATGTTATATAGTATTATATATTATATATTTACATATATATAATATATATATTACATTGTTGTTTTCCCTAAGTTTCTCCCACCACCATATGACCTGTGAACCAGCCCCTACTGTCCTCTTGGATGCCAAGAAGCTGTTTGCTTCTCTTTTGCTATTGCTCATGTTACATCTTTGGGCTCTGTGGCCTGTGGCTTTTTTTTTTCACTATAATTAAGTTTTACCTAAATAACTGGTTTATCCCACCTGAATTCTCAGCTTTATCCTAGACTCTGGAAGCAATCTAATATTTGGTTAGGGCAATTTACAGAGCACTGCTTTAACTTATGTTTCTTAAGATAAAGTCTTTTTTCTCTTGCTAATTCAACTCTAGCTTTATTCTTACTAAGCTAGAGTGCCTAATCCCAAGAAGTGTCTTAGTATCTGGGAATTTGGTAGAAAAGAAACAGACAAAATTTGTGCTCTCAAGGAATTTACATGGCAACTCAATAAGAAAATGAACATATATAACATACATTAGGAATCAAGAAGTTTTAGGGTGAAAAATAAAAACTTAATGAGGTAAGATATACCAGTAGGGGTGAATATTGCAGTTTTTTATGGGGTGATCAGAGAAGTCCCCACTGGTAAGTTAGTTAAGCAGTTGTTAGATGGAGAGCTAGGAGAAGAAAATTTTATGTAGAAGGAAAAGCAGTTCAGGCTGCCTGAATATAATCTACTTGGAGTGTTGAAGGATCAGTAAGGAAGTATGTAGTGACTGGAAGTAAGTAGTGTGAAGGGGGAGAGTAATAGAGGGGGATGATGTGGGAGTAGAGGTGTAGAGGTTGCTGAATTTTGAGCACAGTAATAAGGTCTTTAGTTTTTGCTCTGAGGAAAATGGAATCTATTGAAGGGTTTTGGTCAGAGATAAGAAAATATATCATTTATGTTCTTAGGGTATTATTTTGACTACTGTGGTTAGAATAAACAGACTAAAATGATAGGGTACAATAAAGTAGTTAACTTGGGGTTTCTTGCTGGGAATAAGTATCTTGGTAGTGATGGTTAGGAAAAAGTTGTTAAATTTTGTATATACCATTGAAGGCTGGGACAATAGTGCTGATTGATTGGAATAAAGGCATAAAGCATGCAGCCAAAGGTTTTGATCTGAGCAGCTGAAAGAATGAATTTGTCATTGGCTGAGATATCATAGAAAATGTTGGTCTCAGAGTATGAGGAAATATCAGATTTTGATACTGAGCATGTTGGAGAAGTCTGTTAGATATCTAAGATGTCATGTATTGGTTTTGATTTAAAAATACGGAATTCATAGAATAGGTTATAGCTGAGGATGTAATTTTTGAAAATGTAAACCTCTATGTTATATTTAAAACTGTAAAACTGACCAACATCTCCAAGGACATATATGCAGAGGAGAGAGTTCTCAGGACTGAGGTTGCTGGGATACTTCAAGGTGTGACATATTTTTCATATGACCAATAGGCATGTTGGTCAATATGTGTCCCAAAATGTGTGACATTATGAAGGAACTGGTACACACAGCTGAGAGACCAAAGCTTGTGGTACAGAGGAAGAATCAAGAAAGAATGATATCCAAAGTCAAGTGAAAAAAGTCTGCCCAAGTGTTTCAAGTGCTGCAGATAGACCAGGTAAGTTGGAGACTAGGCAATAATCTTTACATTTATCACTGGAAGTCATTGATATTCATGACAGTGCCAAGGCCTGATTGGAGTAAGTACTGAAAATGGCAGTAGAAAATTCAGATACTACTTGGAAAGAAATTTTGGGAAAAATCTGCTTTTTTCCTTTTAAAAATATTTTATATGTACAATCCTTTTTTTTTTGCACCATTTTCTACCCCAGGGTTTTCCCACTACCTTATCACCTGTGAACCATTGTCTTAATCTTTTGTGCCATTTCCACCCCTGCTTCCCCCTTCCCCCTCTCATGCTCTGCGTTTCAATTCTGCTGAAAATTAGTTTTAAGTTTTTTCTTGTCTGTCTGTTTGTTTGTTTGTTTTTCTTCCCTTTATCCTTCATATAAATGAGACCATTCAATATTTCTCTTTTTCTTTATGGCTTATTTCTGCCAACATGATTCCTTCTAGCTCCATCCATGTTGCTGCAAATGACATACGTTTGTCTTTTTTTGATTGATGAATAATATTCCATTGTGTACATATACCACAGATTTCTATACCATTCATCTGTTGTGGGACATTTGGGTTGTTTCCACATCCTAGCTGTTGTAAATAACACTGCAGTAGACATCCAGGTACAGGTATCTTTATGAATTAGAGTTTTTGTGAGCTTTGGGTCAATTACTAGAAGTGGGATTGCTGGATCAAATGGAAGTTCCATTTTATGTAGTTTTAAGGGTCCTCCATAAAGCTTTTCATAAGTTCTGGACCAGTTTGCATTCCCACCAGTAGTGTAAAAGTGTCCCTTTCTCTTCATATCCACACTAGCATTTGTTGTTGCCCATTTTTTTTTACATGGGCCATTCTTACAGGTGTGAGATGATATTTCATTTGGTTTTGTTTTGCATTTACCTGATTATTAGTGATGTTGAGCATTGTTTCATATGCCTATTGGCCATTTGTATTTCTTCTTTCAAGAAGTGTCTTTTTAACTCTTCACCCCAGTTTTTGATAAGATATTGTATTAATGACATGAGAAAATGAACTCCAAAAAGGAACTGTAAGAAATAGAATTTGAAGTCAGGTGATATTAAAATTCAGTGGGAAGGAGGGATAGGTATGGAAGAGGAATGCAAGGACTGCACCCAGAATATAGAGAAAAGGGCAAAGTTATGCTAATAGGATAGAACGAATTGGTGCTGAAATTACAGAGTCAAAGTAATAAGATTTATGAACACAGAAATGAAAGAGAAGGAATTGTCAAGGAAAATTCACAAAAAATTATCATAATGTAGGGAAGAACTTCCATATTGCAAAAGTCCATTTTTGTCACAAACACCATGACTAGAAACAAGACACAATCTTGTGACAATGATGGAAAGGCAATCTTAAAACCTTCCAAAGTCCAAACACAACTCACTTACAAAAGGATGAAAAGCTGAGATGGAATTGGTTAACTTTGGAATCCATTTAGGAGATAGAGAAAAGTCTTCAAATTTTGGAAAGAAAAAGATTT
Source organism: Uropsilus gracilis (assembly GCA_004024945.1). Taxonomy (NCBI): domain Eukaryota; kingdom Metazoa; phylum Chordata; class Mammalia; order Eulipotyphla; family Talpidae; genus Uropsilus; species Uropsilus gracilis. The sequence continues at coordinate 101,797 of PVHY01003198.1, forward strand.
CTAATATAGATTTATGTACCTAAAAGTCAAGTGCAAATGTGCAATAAAGACAGATATTTTCAGATAGGTAGAATTTTGGAGAATATTATTCCTATACTTCTTAAAAGCTACTGGAAAAGACATGAAATATGGGGAATAGGAAATATAGCACAGGAAGATGGTGAGAGGGATTTTCAGAACAACGAAAGGAAAGTTTACATTAGTTAGGTGGTAGTGCTGGAGAGGGAAATTCAATCTGGAATAAGATAGAAGGCAAGAAAAATATACTTTATGTATTTACTTTATTAGCAAAAAATATTTCTGTTAGGAAATACAGAGAATTAGTTATAGGATTTTGAGAGAATGTAGAAAAAAGCTATCATAGAACACTAAGGGAATCCTAGGAAAGAGGACTCTATAAAAAAAAAAGACAAATATGATCCTCCTTAATACTTGTCTGTGAGTGAGCAATACTCAAGTCATAATAGAGTGTTATCTTAAATGGTGATGTAAACTTGAGTGATGTATTAGTAGGTTGTGGAAAAGTTTAGTGAAGTGATAGTAGATAGTATAATTGAGCTCAAGTATCCTTTATTATCATGAGAAGTTAATATGTAGTGGTTAGAATGGAAATTTAGGAATAATAATATAAGTACAATATTTTAAGATAATTTTAAACTAGTGAAACTGTTAAAAGAACTGAAAGTGGTTGTCTCTGGTAGATAGGATGGTTGGGAGAGGGAGAGGAGGAGTCAGCGAACAACTGTTCATTGTCACATACCCTTTAAATTTATTATTTTTTGAAAACTTGCATATATTTATAAATGATAAGTAAGCATCAACTTCAGGAAATTTTTTTTAAATGAATGAACCAGGTGTGATGGAGATCAGAAGGTTGGGGTAGATTGTCTAGTTTGGGGTGTGGGATGGGAGGGGATGTTGAAACAAAGGGAATCTGTTCTCAGTAGTAACAGCTCAGCTTACTTACTCAGGATCAGTACATCTGCTAACAGGACTTCATTCTTTCCTTATGATTGCTGACCCCAACAGATGAAATCATGATGTGCATCCTTCTCTTTTTGAGTCAACGATAAGTAATACATACCCCACATTCACCGGAGGGTATGTGAGATATTTTATGAGTAACATGGTAACAAATAAGATTTTGTACTCTTTGGTATTCAGACATTTGGCCTGGATTATAAAACATACAGAAATCTCTTAAGCCATTTCTCTTAGCATTTTTTAAATATTATGATCTGGATGGGGAAAACAGAACACCAACTGTTGGTAAGGAGGTCAAGAGGAATTTGTTTACAGTCTTTGCTCTAACCTGACCCACGTACTTGAGCCTCAGTACCCTGCACATTCTGTTATTTGAAGCAAAAATATCTATACTTTCATAGCCAGGGGTTCATGAGGTAGCCAGATGAGTAGTGCTTCACCTTTCAACTAAGAGAGAAGAAAAACTGCTAAAATGACTTAGGGTATATGGAAACAGAATTCTGTTTAACTCATAACCTGAGTGGGTATTCCTATCTCCCTGTGCCCCTTTTAAATCAAATGTCCACTTTATGTTTCTCTTTTATTATTATATGTGATACCACTGGAGGATAAAAAGCTTGATTCTTTTAGCAGGTCTGTTTTTTGCTAGGTGTTTTATTCTGCTCTTACAAGTAGACCTCACAATGTATTTCTGAACACTCTATGTACATGTATGATGAAGAGTGAGAAGCTACTGGTTTCATAGACTGAGGACCTAAAATGTTGTGGTGCTTTTGAGCAGTGTATGTGCAGTAGATAGGACAATGGCAAGACTATTTCCCTTGTTTCAAAACCCTCTCCCATCCCACATCCCAAACTAGATGATCTACCCCAATCTTCTGCTCTCCATCACACCGGATTCATTTATTTAAAATTTTTTTTTCTGAGGTTGATGCTTACTTATCATTTACAGATATACACAAGTTTCAAAAAATAATAAATTTAAAGGGTATGTGACAATGAACAGTGTTTCACGGACTACCTCCTCTCCCTCTCCCAACCATCCTATTTCTCAGATATGCCATGTAGCCTGGTAACTCCTATTTCACTGTCACTTGTAGTTCAAAGACAAGATAAATGGGGAAATATGGTGATCTTTCGCATGTGGGGTGTGTGTCAGAGTGTCCACTCATGAACACATATATTTAAGAGTAGATGTGCATGTACATATGGCAAAGATAAAACCATGGGAAGGAGGAAAGGGCATAGCAATGCTAGAATGAACCAAGGGCAAGAGCTTCAGGACTGTAGCAAAGGAAAGAGATTAGAAGACATTCGGGAATTTTTATTAAGATAAAGGCTTTTTGTGGATCTTGGGGAGATTGAAGTAACATAGTCATGTCAAAGAACCAGTTAGTGGCAGAGTTAAATCTAGTTCACAGCTACCCTAATCTTTGGTCCAGTGTGCTCTGCGATTCATTCTGTTGTCTAAGCAGTCATGTTGTAAGGAGAATTAGGGACCATGGTCGTGGAATTCTGGACACAGAAGATTAGGTGGCCTTTTCTTACGACCATAATAGGTGAAGTAGACATGGGGAAAAGATGAAAAAGTTAAGCACTGATTCTTGCAGAAGTGACCTATTGTCTACCAGAATTCAGTCTGGAAGGCTGAAGAGTTCAGAGGTGACTGAAGATAATGAAATAGTCTACTCAAATATGTGTTTGTTTATATTTATATGTCCATTTATATCATATGAGAGTTTCAGACAAAATGTATTGGTTGTAATTTTTCTAACCACTTTTTAGATCTCATAAATAATTACATTAATGTAAATAGATATTGCTTTCAAGAATTAACTAAGAATATTAAGATGGGCAGGTGAGTTAAAAGTGGAGAAAGAACTGAATTAGGGCACAGTGATTGGGTTCAAATATGGAGAGGAGACAGGCTCTCTGAGAGTGAATGGGACTAACATTTGTTTAAAACATTGTATAAACTGCAGTCTAAGCAGCTAATGGATGTGACATTCATATTGGGTAATTGAGAACTGAATAAGGAAACTGCTTGCAAAGTTGTGGCCAACATTTAAGGATAGCAATACACTGCTATTGCCACTCCTTGGAACTGCCAGCAGTGGAATTCTACCACTGTAGGCTAGAAAGGTCAAATGGATAAATAGTCACTTGAACCTGGAGAGAGATGCTCCAATTCTAAGATAGGCTCCCTATCAGCTGTAGGTATGAAGGTGTAGCCAAATTATGTGATCTGGCAAGAAAGAATCCTGAAAAGGAAAAAAAAATCCTCCCTAAATTTTTCTCCAGTGCTCTGATCTGCTGGTTCTTGCCTTTACAAAACTCAATACAAGCCAGTGTATGCTGCAACTCATTGACTGTCTATGTGGATTGACCTCCCAGGGTACAGGCAATGCAACACAGATCAGAAGGTGGATCTGCAGTGGCAAATGAGAGCTATGCAGGAGAGAGGTCTTGAGTAATGTGAAAAAGCTTCCACAGATCACATATTGATTTGTTGTTTTAAATAGACCTGTTCCTTGAGAAACCTTTTCTCACCCAAGACAGCATCTTATGATAACATTACCAAGTTTGGGAAGCAATAGCAAAAGATTAACTCCAAGCATGCTCTGTATTATTATTATTATTATTAATTATCTCTTTTCCTGATGTCAGTGTTCTTTAACTTAACATGGATTTTCCAGGCTTGTCAATAAATTCCAAAACCTTATTTGACCTTATGTATGTAAAAAATTCCAACTTTCTTAATGAAATAAAATGTATAGTCCATGTGCCAAAGTCTGCTATGATGGCTTAGACCTTATGCTAACCACTTCGTCTCCAGGTATAAAGGAATGTAAGCTTGCTTAGTTTTGAAAATATATGGATTTCAGTGGAAGCGGGAGAGCTTACTCCCATGAATCAGTTTCTACAAAACAAGACTTACTGTATTCAGTAGTATATTTTTATTAGCAGATATTGGACTAGACTAATGATCAGGTAACTGACACTAGTCGACTCTAATTATAACATATAATTAAAAATTATTTACACTAAGAAATTAAACTACAAAATAAATAGGGATATTTATTTGGACATTTGATGTGTTCTCTTCATGGTGATAATGATGAAGAGAATGCTGTTAATACAGCAGATGGTCAACAGTCTTTGAGTCCTTATATGACTGTATGAGTGCTTTACATGCCAACAACCCAATGAGTAGGTCCTCACCTACTTATATATGAGGAAACAGTTCTGAAGATCTGAAGTACTTTGATCATGGACATACTACTACTAACTGATAGAGTCTGGATTTTTAGTTCTTTGTGTAATTATTTGATAAATTAAAGACCAGGAGGCATCTTACTGAGAAAAATAAATGCTTGGCCTTTATAGTTTCTTTTTCGGTAAAATTGGGGCTAATAATAAAAACAACTTAATAGTAGGGTTGCTACATCAAATAACTAATATAGGTAATGTACTTTAAAAATAATCTGATGCATGTTAAGGGAGGTAGCTTGGTATAAGTGGTTAAGAGTACAAATTGCTGGAATTTGAATCCCAGCTATGCCACTTATTGGCTATTTTACCTAGTACAAACAGTTTAACCTCCCTCGATCTTGATTTTCTCACCTGAAAATGGGCATAACCAGAGTAAATAATTTATTGAGTTATACATGGACTAATTGAGTTATGATTTATAAAACTCTTAGAATGGTGCTTGCTAATGAAGTTAACTTCTTTTGTTATATGGATGAGGACACCTGTTTCCTTCTGCAATTGAAGCACATTGAAAAATTCACACTCTTTTCTTCTTAATTATTTATCAACTCTGCAAATATATTACTTCTTGAATGACATTTTACAATCCTCACTATGGATACTATGGATTATTTTATATTCCAGGCATTTAAATTTCTTTGTGAAAGTAGTGGACAGTGTGGTGTATCCAACTTTCTTTTCAAATCAGAGGACCTAGGCCTCACGTCTCCCTTAGGGACATCCCTAAAGAGCCATTTTAAGTTTAGGCCTTCCCAGTAATATCACCTGAGGCCTATGTTACAAGTGTATCACTGTTCACTTCTCTCAATGCCTAAATCATGTTTCTCTTGATCCCACATGGGCATTGTTCCCAAGATGGATCACCAGTAAACGCCCTTTTTCTAAGTCTTCTTATTAGTTTGTTTTCAGGGATCCTGACCTTAAAAATTGGGACTATCATTGAATCTATAGTAGGAAAAAGATTTCAAGCTGAGATCTTGAAGCTGGATCACCTGTCAGCTGGCTGACAAAGAAGTGCTTTCTCTGGTAATTTACATGGAGTGTAAATTACATGTAATTTACATGTAAAATTGCATGGTAATTTACATGTAAATTACATGGTAATTTACATGGAGTATAAATTACCCCTGACATAGGTTGCAGAGCATTTGTTAAAATTTTTGCTGTGTTAAACTAGTGGAAGAGAGTGTATTTTCCCTTCCTGAGTGCATTATTATAAGGTTTTCAAAGGTTCGTGTAATAGTTGTAAGCACTATGAAATGGAGGGCTCTTGCTAGCACCGATTGAGGAATTGGTAAAGATATCATAGACTAAGGGTAACTAATTACCAGCGTAACCCTGTATATAAAAGCCAGAGAACCCGTGAAAGCATATAAAAAGAATCTTGTCTCCTACAGTTGAAGACCACATAAGGTGATGATCCATAAGTTAATTTTGAATTGTGAGGATAGCTGAGTACCAGGGAAGATTCAAATCTCTACTCAGGCAAATCTGCCCTGCCAAGGTTAAAACACTGACAGGAAAAAAGTAAGACTTTGAAATTTGGCATGGTGATAATACACCAGAAAATCTGTATTTTAAAAATGTCTTGTTTTTCTACCTGAATCCTGTGGACCCAGAGTAGGTTCATTCCTCCTTGTAGGGTGTACTGCATCCCCCCCTATTTGAAGACGATGCAGATGTATTTGTCTTAGTTGGCAACATGTAGCCCTGTCAGGATCTACCTTTGCCATCTTCCTACCTAGCAGATCAACAATTAGGGTTAGGTTACAATATGTCCTAGCAGTGGAAGTACTCTAGGCTAAGGAGGGAAATGAGTTATAGTCCTAAGAAGCTGTGGGATGTAGAAAATTTATACCAGCAGGAGCAAGGAAAATATGGATCCTGTGGGTACTGAACAAGTGGGAGGCTAGAGGAAGGAGTAGGGAAGTTTATTAATGTGGGGATATTCTCCTATGATAGGAAGTTTAATGCTTGGAAAGAGCCCAAGATTATGATGCTAACACACTGCTAGAACTGCTCTTAAAGTTTGGGGAAAGTGATGGTCCACACTGAGTGAAGTAGACATGCCAGATTATTATGGAAGATGGTGGATCAATCGAAACACTTAAAAATGAAGGCATGCTAACCTACAAAATGCATCAGCCAGCTACATTCTGTGTGAGGGTTTAAAGGATAGTCTACCTACCACAGAGTGCTCTGGTGAGAGTGGCACATCATTGTTGAGAGACTCAGTGGTGGCTCTGAGGCTGGGACTGGTAGAGGGAATGCAGTTATAGAACTGAGCTATAATGTAACAGGATTGACAGGGGTCTATTAGTATAGGCCAGATGGTGCCATGAGGAGTGAAGTGAGAGAAATTATGGCAATGCGTGACCAGAAAGAGATATGTGTGGCAGGGTTGGGATGGCAACCAGTCCAGTCTGGCCCAAAATGAGATTTGGATATGACTGACAAATACAATACCAAGATATGGTGGCCAAATTAATGAACCATCAAAGGTAATATCACATAATCAAATAGAGTAAAGGAGTCTCGATGTCAGGAGTCTTAGGACAGCTATTACAATTCCTAGCCTGCTTCAGGACCTGAATCTATCTTCAGACCTGGAACTCAACTGACTAGAATAGAGACTGAACATTCTAGAAGAGAAAACTGTTACCACACTGACAGCTATATATATTAATTATACTTCAGACATTTTCAAAGGAATTTATGACCATTTACTTCAGAAACCATACATCAAAGAATGGTCATGAATCAAATATAAAGAAGATGAGAATTTGAATCAAATTCAAAAAGTATTGCTATTGGTACAGATATGAATTCCCTGGCTCACAAAGCCTCGCCCATGCCCTTCTGTTAAAGTAGGGGCATGTGGAAAGTAAGTTATAGATGTGGTACTGGCCATGTTTGACTCGTAGTGGTTTCATTGGTTTCAGGGACCCATATAATTGTTATTTCCTTGGCCTCTCAATGTGTAATTGGAAGCAATCCCTTTGGGAAGTGGAAGAACTCCCACCTTCATTCCTTGCACTGTGTTAAGAGCTTTCATAAAGAGGAAAACTAGTTGGAGGTTTCTCTAGCTTCCCTATGCCTCATGCTTAAAATAATAAATAAAAATGATTGTATATTTTACTAGAATCATAGATTAGTGCTGTTCTTGAAAATTCACCACTCTAATACCTCAAATATCCAAATAATGCTGGTAGTGATGGTAGATTTTCAAATACTCAACCAAATAGTTTCTCTAATCATAACTGTTGTAGTAAACTTCACAGATTAATAATGCCTTTGCTTTGTCAAATAGTTTCTTTTCTGCACCTATGAAGAAGGAAGACCAGATGCAGCTTGCATTTCATGGAATGGTGAATAATATAATTTCTGGTCTTGACCAAAGTCTATATTTTCCCCAAGCTCTGACAATTTACTCTCTCTCTCAATATTGTCCAAGAGATGCAGATATAAGACAATATATGAATGGGGGTAGTGATGCATAGTTGCTTGCATCTTGATTTGTCAAGAAAGGTTGGATATTATAGATCAGGAGGTTTAGGAAATGATTGGTATGTAGGTGGATGTATGAAGAAGGAGGGACAGGGAATTTAAAGAACTTTGAATCACTTGTTATTTCCCACCAGAGAGCATCTTTAATGGAAAAGGCACTACAGAGCATGACTTGATGTTGGTCAGTTAGACTATAATTGCCTACTCTATTTTTGGCACAATAGATCATAATCAGAGTATCTTTGATGATAAGGAGGGACAACTCTGTGTGGGTCCAGTACTATGTGCTCCCACTCAAAGTACAACTACTATTCCTTTGGCTGGCTATCCAACCTGGTAACGTGAGCCTATGATACATAGCACTATCCTTCTAAACCAATCAATCACGGGTTACCATAAAAGAGGGTGTGATTCACTTCACAGTTCAGTAATGGTTTGCCTTTTCTGATGGCAAGGTCATGAATATCATCTTATGCATCACAGCGTACTGTATTTAGGGAAATAGCATATTACAAAATGTTGTTTCCGGTCCAGGACTCACTTATATCAAAGGGTGGCAGTGAGTACTTGATCAAAGGTCACTTGTCCTATCATATATAATACTACTCAGAAGAGAGTTACATTACCCTTTTTAAGGTATTTAGGTACTGATTTGGAGGTGACAACCAGTGCAGATGGGGTAACATCCTACAGATGTGGTGCACACTGTAATCCTTGTACATGGATAGTGTCCCTAATAGGTGCGACACTTGGATACAAGAACCAAGGTTTGAAAGTATAAACAGTTCAACTTAAAATTACACTTAGCAATCTCCTTGAAGAAATTTGTACTCTGTGTTTGTGGAATTCTAGACCTTTTAGTTCTAGTGGTCACTAAAGGCAGAATTCTTCCATCAGGGAACATAGCAAGAATACTTCTACATTTTAAGCTATGACTGTGACATGGTCACTTTGAACTCAGTGCCAAAATATTAGCAGACAAGAATATGAGTCATCATCCCAGCAGGAATATGTTCCTGATCATCAGGAGTAAACAAGAGTGCTTTTATGCAACAGGAGTAAGGAATAGTGTCTTCTGCACCCAGGTGAACTAATGATATGTTTATTGGTTCACTCCTATACATATGCTACAACTATGAGTAGGGTATATTGGCTTAGATACATGAGAGAGGAGGGTCTGAGTCCCCACTTGGTAGACTACTGAGATACACAGAGGTGTTAGAAGAGGGTAAGAGGAGTCTAGAATGAATAATTATGGAGATCGTGAGTACCAAGTATATTCCCATGACCACTGCAAAGGCAGAAGTTTTGATTTAACTTAGTATCTCTTTTCTTGAAAGATTTACTAGGAAAAGACATGAACTGGAAAGACTCCATGGCAGTTTTTTTTTTAAATAGAATGGATAAACTATATGAAACAAATGGTTTGAGGTGGTAAAGAGTAATATCTAGTGAATCTGTGGTGTACCCAGATCTAGCTTTAGGACTAAGGCTACCTATTCACTACAGTGGCTAACCTCTGACCACTCATAGCTGAGTCCTTTTGGGAAAATGTTCTTAGCTGAATAAAGTTGCCTACCCAAGTTTATTCCCTCTCTATGGATATAGACTGTATCAGTGATTCACCAAAGTGTGGGGGATGAAGTGTTACTCACTGTCTAAATTTGGGATACGTCTGATGGGTCATTCTAGCTTCATAGCCTGCTGCGAAATTGTCCAGAGAATGATTGTTGATTGCAGCTTTGTAGATCAGTGTCTCCCTTTTCTAGATCCTACTTTTCCTGCTCTCTCAAAGAAGTTCTTACCCAATTAATTCCCTTCATCCAAACAAAAACTCCCTTAATCCATGTACAAAAATCAACTCAAAATGGTTAAGAGACTTAGAGATCAGACCTGAAACCATAGCATACATAGAGGAAAACTTGGGAAAAACTCTCCATGAACTACAGTTCAGAAATCCATTTCTGGAAACATCCACAGATGGCAAAAAAATGAAGGAAAACATAAACAGATGGGACTACATCAAACTGAAAAGCTTCTGTACAGCAAAAGAGACAACAGAAAAAACTAAAAGATGCCCAACTGAATGGGAAAAAAATCTTTGCCCTCCACATGAGTGATAAGGGTTTAATAACAAAGATCCACAAGGAACTCACACAACTAAACAAAAGCAAAACAAAAAGCCCAATCAAAAAATGGGGAGAAGAACTAAAAAGACACTTCTCCAAAGAGGAAATACAAATGGCCAACAGGCACATGAAAAATTGCTCAACATCGCTAGTAGTAAGGGAAATGCAAATCAAAACCACAATGAGATACCACCTTACACCAGTAAGAATGGCCCACATCCAAAGAACAGGCAACACAAATTGCTGGCGAGGATGTGGAGAGAAAGGAACACTACTACACTGCTGGTGGCAATGTAAACTAGTTCAACCACTATGGAAAGGGGTGTGGAGGACCCTCAAGCTAATGAAAATGGA
>PVHY01003199.1:0-19690 GCA_004024945.1 Uropsilus gracilis
TTACCACTGTCAGAAATACACAGTCTGAGTGTGGGAGGGAAGGAGCAGTCCAGTAGGGCCACAGATTATGAGAATATAGGCAAATATACAAGTTAAATTATAGATTGGCTCAATGATGCGTGATGGAAAGACAGAAAGAACAGTGTTTGTTGCAAGCACTGTTTTCATGCTATTCTGACATGAGGGCATACTGTTTTGTGAGGGCATACAATGGAATCAAGAACTAGAAAAGGAGGACAATGACCCTATCTGAAATTGACTTTAGTAAGAAGTGATTTGAGATCATAGCTGCAGTCATAATGCATCCCAGTATCGTAGGCAGACTCATCAGCACTGTTCTTGGTGAACATATAAAACAGTTATCACAGAGTACGGCAATGGTGTCAGACAAGCTTATTCTGTTCTCAGCTCTGAAACTATAGGCCTGTAAACTTTGTCAAATCTCAATCATCCCAATAAGGATGATGACAAGACCTGTCACACATGCCTCACCAGGGTACACAAGGATCACACAAAAAAGCAGGTGTAAAACATTCAATAAATGCTGAGGATACCGATTTTCTATTTGTCCGTTGCCTTTTGTTCATTCTCAATTTTTACTTCCAAATTTTCATTTTTAGTTGGCCTCCTCATCTGTTATTACAACAGAAATGCCTAGTCCTGAACACAATCCCAGGCATCTCCTTGTATTTATTTAGGAAAGTTTGTTAAGCTACCAGTGACATGGACTCTCACGTTACTGCCATCTGAAAAGGAAATACTGCCTTTCAGATAGGCCATTTCTTGATCTCAAATGCCCCCAGTGCTTTCCTGAAGTATACACATTGTTTCATCATTAATTGCCTCTTCCATACTGAGTAACATACATATTTTTCCTCCAGGGGACACCTTGAAACTTGTTCTGCCTAGCTGCATATGGTTATGTTGACTGGTCATTACAATGAATTCCAAAATACTCATGCACACATATAAAAGAACAGCACTATAAGTCATGTGTTTTTAGCGTTTCTTTGTTTAAAAAAATAAGATCTTTCATTTTTTACAATGCGTAAATAGAAAATGTGAAGGTTTTCAAAAAACTATAAATTTAATTTTCCTGGCATAATTCACTGTAGTTAAATGACTGTTAAAGGCTTAGAATTCCAAATAATTTCAAAACAAAAACTTACATTTTGGTCCAGGATCTTTGAAATTAAATTTATCCTAATTTGTATGGGTTTATAATTACATCAAGTCATCAAAATACACAACAAAGACCTTGATTTTAACTGACGAGCTTTCTTGTACATAAAATTGTTTGTGTTTACTATGTCTTTGAAATTTTGGCAGACAGAAGTGTCAGAAACTAAAAAAAAAAGTAAAATATAAGTTGTGAAATGTACATTGAGAAAAAAAAACGACTAAAAAGCCATAAGCTGTATTTCTACACTTATTAGATGTGTGATGAATATAACAGCAGAATGAGATATCACAGAGTATTTTTCTTGTTATGGAAAAATATATCCAGTGAGGTTCCCAAATTTCTTCAGCAGGAAGGGAATCTCTCAAGGGTATTTTGAGAACTTTCCTCAAAAGACTCTCTGAGTAAGATATTACATGGTGGAATCCTTACTTAGAATCTAACATCTCTATTTTTCTAGTAAACAAGGGAGTATCTTTGATGAAAGAGAAAAAAAAAACAAAAACAAAGTTAAAACCAATCTGAATGTTAAGGAAGCAAAATCCAAAGTGATTACACAATACAGAATCTGGAAAGAGGAGAAAAATTCTACCCGGTGACCACATACTGGAAAAAGTCCAAGTTGGGGAGAGGCCACTTAACCTCCACCCAACCAAAAAATAAACTAAGCTTAGCAAAGGTCAAATATACACAAATTTGTTTTTCTGACACTACCAAACAACTAAGGAATGTCTTCCTATACTTGGTGATATGAGTAACAGAGAACATATTCCCAGTAATAGCATTGTACAAATCAAATGATCAAGGCATTACTGTGTATTTTTAGAGAAAACTATTTTCTACTAATAATAGAAATCGTATTTTAATATAAAATTTATTAACTTCTTAATATTAAGAAGTCACTAGGCTAGGAATTAGGAGGTTAAAAATGAATAATTATGGCTACCATCTTGAAGGATCTCACTCATGCTGAAATCATTTTATAATTAGCTCAACTTTGGTTACTTTTTATGGATTTTTATAGAATTTTGGATGAGGGAAAAAATTCCTTGAGATAATAATTTGATATGGAGAGAGAGTTGAGAGCCTAGTGTTCTTGCCTCCTGATCAAAAGTCTTTTACCTTTCTTCATCTCAATATTCTCATCTGTCAAAAAAATAGGGATTGATTTGAGGAGTTCTAAGATCTCTCTTATCACTAAAGTTTTTGTTTATATGAGCAGTTTCCCCAAATCATTATAGTTCTCCAATTAATCACTGTTGGCCAAGAAACCATCTGATCTGCATACTCTTAATTAGGGATATTCCGTGTCAGTAATTCAATCTGGTTGCACTTATTTATGAAGATGAGAACATTTCAGATACTTAACAATCTTCATTTTAACTTAGTATGAAGTTCTCTGTTTTCCAGGGTAGACAGGATTGTCTTGTCAAGAATTATATTCATCCATTCTTTAGAAATATGAATACTATAAACAGCTAAAGTTCACTGTGTGCTAGAACATGATAAGCTAGATAGTCCAAAGCTGCAAGGGCTTGTGCATCCTCTACTAAAACCACTTGTGGCACCAAATCAATATCCTCATTAGATTCACTGGAGACTGGAGGCCCACTGAAGGCATTCTATGATGGACACAGACTCAGGGAAAAACATAATCAATAAAACAATGGAAGAAAAGGGGTCAGAACTTTCTCCTAAATAATGTGATTCTATTGGTAGAAAAACAGGCAAGACGTCTGTCTGAACTTGTACACAGATCACAATACCCTCTTCACAGTCCACTGTGATCTATGTGTTGCCCTGTACCAAACAGAGGGAAAATACAGGGACTGTCATCTAAAAATGCCCATCTCAAGAGTTAACAATTGGGACTTCACCTACTTTGTCAGGAGGTTTGCCAGTTCCCATCATCCCATCTGCACAGTTGGAAACATTCCTGCGAATTCAGTGTATGATCTATTCAATCAATGCCAGTTGGCAATCACCCAGGGAAAATGTTTCTTGCAGGCCTTTACTAATGTCTATTATCTTCTATAATCATCTCTCCCGGGCCTCGCTTGCTCTATTACAGTCACACTCTGCCTTTTTCTTTTGTCCTGTAATTAGGGACCCTGATGTAACTCAATATTTTGAGGTAAACACCTGTCACAATAAAGGTCTCATGATTATAGGATGTAATAATACCAAATAAGCCTCTGCCCTTTGCACGTAACTTTTCAACCTCATGTCCACAATCTCAATCAGTTCTGTCTTATCCTCTCCTGATTTTATCTAAGGTAAAGGCCAGTGTAAGAGGCCACTGAGAAGCAGAGGCAAGGTGAACAGAGGAACATCTTCTGATGGGATTCAAGCACTGCCTTAAAAGGAATGGGGGGTAGAGGGGGTGCTCCAGATTTCACAAAGAAATGCCCAGGGTAGAACTTGGAAAGAACACTTAGTTCCAGAGACTGTAGTCTGGTTCACAATGCCAGACTAAGGCATCTTTAGGTGTCAGAAATCAGTTTTTATAACAAAGCCGATTTTGTCTCTTAAATATTCCCTTAATTTGCTTCTGACTGAGGCAGCATGACACTTGAGTCTTGGATCAGGAGAATTAAATACTTGGTTTGAGGAAATCTATGGCAGCTAATATTCTTCAGTGGCCTGGAAGGGATTGGAAAGTATCTTTTTTATACAGGGCAAAGGAAAAGAATCCCCTGAAGTGATCTTATGATTCAAGTTGCAGAGAGGGTGGTGGGAGAGGGAGGGTGGTGGGAGAGAGACCATTAACTCACTCCATGTCCCTTCCCTTCTCTAGTTCTTTCATCAGAATTGGGGGTCAGGCCCTGTGTGACAGAGCAGACTGCTCAATGCTACCCCTGAGAGATGTCACAAGCAAGCAGACAAACCATTCCCTGGTAAGTTATAGCCTCTTTTCCCTGTTATCTTTCTGCTTCCTTCGCATCACCTTTCACTCTCCCTAAGGTAACTCAGGCCTTTCTCATCTAAACCCACTCAGTGACAAGGGCTCATCATCTTATACTACTTAAATCAACTGTCCCCTTGGAAAGCCATGAAGGGTACTTTTGAGTCTGACTATGAAATAAAAAGTTAAATATATGATTAAAGAAAATTCAAGAATGGGTTACAAGACCTGGGAGAGGAGAGTAGTCTTCCATTATTAGTTCCTGCATGTTAGTGGACCTATTCACATTAAATAGGGGGAAGATGAAGTAATTCCAGGAAAAAAAAGCAAAATGAAAACCATTTTTCTACTTCTGGACTATGAAGCATATCTTTCAAAGTCATTAGCCATGATACAGGAATATACTTTTTGCCCCCCTTTACAACTTTCTTTCATATTTATTTCCTATGATTATTACAATACCCCGTAAGTCGTTCAAATGTTAAAGTCCCCATTTTACAGATGAGAAATTTGAGGACCCATGGTTAAGTAGCTTTACGACTAATGTGAGAAAACAAAATTAAATTAAACCTGGCAAGACAATGAATCAATTAATGATCTTTCAGATAATACCACAAGGTACTATTTGAGATAATGAACATCATAGCTGAAAACTTGTAAATAATATATTCGGTAACAGGAACTCAGAAAAGACCTATTCCTTCACACCCCTGAACTGAATGTCTATTTTAGGCACTATAGATAAAAAGGCAGGGAGAAGAGTAGGTAGAATATTAGTATGATGAGTGCTTTGTTAGAAGCCCTCTTGCTGCAGATACATAATACCAGAATTAAACCTTGGTGGCAAAGAAAGAATAAGCTAAGAGAAGGCTTCAGAAAAGATAATTTATCAGTGACTGAAAAGCTGGAGAAACTATTTCACTGATGAAAACAGATACCCTGAATAATTAAATCCTATATATATTTTCCAGGTTAAAATGAGGAAAATACACCCATCCAAAAAATAAAAAAAATCTCCAGCACTGCCATTTGTTTGAACACTAACTATGGCAGTCACAAGCAAGTAAATTTCTTGACAAGTTAAACAAAGACAAGGGTCAACTTGCTGCAGCCAAGACTGAAATGGTGGTAAAGGGGAATTTAACCAAGGCCCAGCCTCCTTGATTCTGAACTCCGTATGAGCTGAAATGTGTCCCTCAACTTGTTTTCTTATTGTTTTATTCTTCCCTTGAGGCCAAGAGCTACAAAACTTCAAAATATAAAACTTCCATATGAAACATATTTTGTTTCTTGATTGTGCTTCCAAAACAAAATTAAACTGCCTTTAGAAATATGTTTTCCTTAGAAATGTTAAACATTATAAATGACTACCCTTAAATGAAGGAAGGATGATATCACCCAGATAAGTGAAGGGGGAAACCAGAAGAACCTAATTTTAATTTTGCAAATGCCATCCTCTAGATGGCCCTTTAAAACCACCATTCTTAGCTTCACCCTCTTTATGGAGATTTCTGCAAATTAATCGAAATGTGTGTAAAAACATTTTCACTCCTTAGAATAAAGATCATGTAGATGCATGATTTGTGAGTGTGAAGTATCACAACTATTTTCTAGGTTATTTAACTTTCATTGAGGATAAAAATATACATTTTTGGCACACTGATTATAGTTCTACTGCTTATAATTGGCTTTTGGTTCCAATTAGCTTACAAAATTCTCCCTGTGGAACATTTGGGTATTCATAAATGACAATGAAGCAAATAAAACCCCATGATATAGCGCACAGAATCCTCATTTTTCCACATACTTTATAAAGAAAACATGTAAATGCTCTATTTTAACAGAAACCATAAATGGTAAGGCATGCTTTTACATTTTTCTGTTTCTCTCATTCCCCCGTCCCCCCATAAGGATAATATATATCCTTTCAGTGAAAACAATGACTCCAATATGAAAATCTCTTTTAGCGTGAATGCTGTTCTCCTTTACTACTAAGTCCATATTAGCATATATTGTAACAATGACTTCAAAGCAACAGGTATATCACCAGTCCAATGACATGATCAGAATTGTTATATATGTCATTACACTGAGTAAAAATTATGCCTTACACCTGCACTGGAAATGTACCCTAAATGGCCAATTTCCTATTTTACATTCATTTCACTTGAAGACAATTTTATAGCACTTTCAAGGAACGAGAAAGAAGACAACAAAGAAGAAAAGAAAAAAGCTGCCAAAATGAATCTCTTCAATGCAAAGATTGAGCATAGAACATTTTTACAGCTCAATTGGCAACTCATTGTTTAAAAGAAGTTATAATAAAAATGCAGATAGCCCACTCACTTCAATAGCATTAGAAATTACTGTTGTTATAATAATAATACAGACTAGACTAATAGCTATTCAAAGAAAGTCCCTGATAGATAGTGGAGGATAATTTGTATTCTCTGGACATAGATGATGTAGAAAACATGACAGTCTACAATAAAATCAGACTTTCTACATTAATGATTGAAGTGACTTAAAAAAAGTGAAAACAGTTTAGAAAGCATAATTTCTTGAGAAAACTTCCAAATACGTCAAAGTATCTAACCAGTACGAAAAATGATACTAAAAATTCAAATGCAAGGCACAATTACATCCTAATAACTATTCTAGATTTTTACCCACAGGTTTAACTCTAGATATATTTATAGTAATATGTGTTATTAAAATTCTTTATAGAGGAAAAAAAACTTAAAATGGAAACCAGCTCCTTCACATATCCTCAGCTCTGATCAGTCTTATACATTTAAGACCATGAGATTAGAAACCATTTGTCTTATTTGTGGTCCTACCAGTATGAAACAATGTCAGACACATAGTAGGGATTTTATTATTATTTGGATGAATAGATGCATGATAGAATAAATAGGAGCTACTGCCTTATGAACACAAGTCTTTCATAAAGTATTTATTTTATTTTGTATGCAGTGATTATCACAGTGTTTTCATTCTACATGCATTTCACGGACACAACTGAAGCCCACAGAATACACAGTGAGTTCAGAGTCATGCTGCTAGTAGATGGCAGAGCCAGTAAGTAATACTCAGAAAAATGAGCTATAATTTCCTAAATTCTAGCACAGGAAAGAAAAACACTTAACTTGCTTCTCTGGTGCTAATTATGTGCAATCTCAAATGAGACCAAACCAATTGGATAAGGACCAAAAAAGAGGTACTTGAAAAGCTATCTTCTCAGTGCAGGAGTCATAGCTTTCAGCACGTAAACCTTAAAGCCCTTGACTCCTTTACACATACAATGTAAGTGGAGGCACTGCGGACATATGCACAGAAACTGTGACGTCAAAGTACCAAGCCAGCAACATTCTTGACCCACTTAGATCTAACATGGAGGACAGAATTGCTCAGCAGTGTTTTAAAACATGTTCTAGATCATTCTATTTTGTACATATTCAAAATAGTTTGTAACTTCCATAAAAAGAGCAAGACAAAAACTGGTTTTTATCCTGATAGTCTTTTAGCACTGAAAGTTTGAATCAACCAGAGAAAAGAATTCTATTGAGTTCACTCTGATATCTGTGGCAAGTAAAGTTTAATTTTATATTAATTATTTGAAAAGGTGCCCCTTTTTTGGTAGCTCTTGGAGTCCAGATACATGCTAGAATGCCATATTTATTAGTGATGCTTAATAAATTGGTTTGTCATTAATGACAACGAGATGAGGCTAATGAATGAAAAGCAAATAATGCTATAACTGCTGTGGAGGCTCATCAATTGGGCCACGTGGTCGATGAATTTCATTAAATTTATCTGGAACTCTATTCAAACGATTCAAACCTGGATTCCACCCAGGCCAATGTACCCTAATCACTGGAAGTCATGTGTTATTATTTTTGCAAACCTCCACAGATGGTTCAGTCTGTCTTGTGAGTACAGCTCTGGTGCAAGAAACAAAGCCACTAGTTCAATAAGCTAGGGTCTGCTGGCTAAAAAGCCTTTGACTAGCTTACAGGTACCCAAAATACAATCCTATCTCATGTTACAGAAATACTAGATGAACTTTTTACATGGCTCTGCAAATTCAAATCTAGCACTTACTGTCGGCCAGCATAAATGGCTCTTCTGAAGACAGAAGACCTAGTAGCAAACCAACCATTGTAGTTGATAACTGAAGTGTGAGCAGTATTTAAGTGAGGACAGAACTGACACTCAATACATACTTGGTGATGTAAAAAAATAAGTGCAGATTGTTTTTCTCTGTTCTAATAATTAACCTACTTGTTCCTATCATATATCCTCCCCTCAACAGACAGACATACGTTTTATCATCCAGTAGCTCTCATTTCTCTTACAATTCTCCAGAGAGTTTCCAAAGTTATTATACCATCATACCAGAAAAGTTTAATTTCCAGGCTACTGAGAGGAAATGACAAATAATAGTGACATCTTAAAGTCTAAAAATAACAGAAGGCAATGAAATTTAGTAAAAAGAGTGCCAGGGTTTCTACCTCCACAGGTAGGAAGAATGGAATTCTTCACTCTGTCCTAACAAGCAAAAAGCTAAAAAGATTGAAAAATCAAGAGCTCTTCTTGGATCCAAAGAGATGGGGAAATGTAGTACTAACCTTGGCCCCCAAGATTGAAGGAATAGACAGGTAAACACCAGGAATCTCATCTTACCAGAACAGAGACTCAGCAGCAAAAACTGTTCTCAGATCTTGTGGCATTGCTGGGGTAGGAGAAGATGAGCGATATTTGACTAATAGTTGAAGGCCCAATGCTGATGATTCAAAGTTAAAGAGTGCTGGGATCCAGTCATATTGTTTACCTCTAGAAGCTCAATCAGAATCATACAGTAAAAATAGGAGGAAACATCTCCTTGAACTTTCTGCAGGAAGGAAAAGAAGGGGGAGAAGGAGGGAGAAAAGGTACTCCATTCTCCCCAGCATGGTTTCTCCTTAGAAGAAACTAAAAGACTAATACCTAACTGTAGGTCTATAGTAAACTTTCTCTCTGCTACATCTCATGACCATATTACTAAAGGTTTATTCACAACAGCTCCTTTTCCCCAACACATCATGTCTGGCTATCAAGGAAAAACTACAAGTTATACCAAAATGCCAAACAAACATAAAAGCCACAATCTGAAAAGAGAAAGCATTAGAACCAGACATGGTGGGAATGTTGCTATTGTTGAGACTGGTTATTCAACATCATGATGACAAATATGCAAGAGCTAGAAGTGGGTAAAATGTATACCTTGGAAGAACAGATGATAAAATGTAAGAAGAAAGATGGAAATCCTAAGGAAGATTAAAACAAATGCTAGAGATGAAGAAAATAATGTAACAGAAATGAGGAGCACCTCTGACAGGCCTATGAGTAGACTAGACATGCTAAGAGAAGAACTTCTGAATGTGAGGACAGTAGCAACTTAGCAACTATCAACCTGGAAACCAAAGCTAGGAAATACTTAAAAAGCAACAACAACAACAACAAAAAAAACCCAGACTAATCAATACCTGAAGGACAATAACTACGGAGGGAATAGCAATTATATAGTGGGAATACCAGAAGAAGAATAAAAAGAAAATGGAACAGAAGAAATATCTGAATAATGAGGACTTTCCCCCTAAATAATGTCAGATACCAAACCCAAGATTCAGAAGCCCCAGAAAACACTAACCAGGATAAATGCAAAAGAAAACAACAAACAACAAAACAATAGAAGCCACTGCACATGATTTTCAAACTATAGAAATTCAAACATTAAAAAAAAAAACAAATCCTAAAATAAAAAGTTGGGGTGGGGGAAGCACTGTGTCTACAGAGGAACAAAGACAAAAATTACCTCTTACTTCTAATAAGCCATGAAAGCAAGAAGTGATTATTTAGAAGCACTTTAAAGAAGTGAAATATTTAAAATTTTGAGAAAAAAAATCACCAAACTAGAATTCTGTGTCCTGTGAACATATCCTTCAAACATGAAGGATAAATACTATCTCAAGATAAGTTAAAATTCAGGGAAGATGTTGATACATCTGCCTTGCAAGAAACATTTAAAAAATTCTTCATAGAACAGGAAAATGATATTGGTCAGAAACACAAATCTACATAAAAAATGTAATAATATTGAAAAAGTGAAGATAAAAAACTTGTTTTTCATATTCTAGAATGATCTAACACATAACAGTTTGCTCAAAATAACAGCCACAAAGTAGTCAACAATGTATGTGTATGTGTATGTGCATGTGTGAACAGAATGACTGAAATAATATGAAGAATGGGGTGGGGAAAGCATTGGATTATTTTGTTAGTACAGTGTATACACATTACCCATGAACTGATATGGTATTATTTGAAACTGTACTTTGAT
This sequence comes from Uropsilus gracilis, assembly GCA_004024945.1. Lineage (NCBI taxonomy): Eukaryota > Metazoa > Chordata > Mammalia > Eulipotyphla > Talpidae > Uropsilus > Uropsilus gracilis. Next base: position 10,468 of record PVHY01003199.1, read on the forward strand.
TAGTTGTAATTACATACTACTCTAGGGCAACAACAACAACAAAAAAAAACGTTAAAAATTAAACTATAATATGCTTTTTAAAAAGAGAGGAAATAAAATTATAGAAAATGTTCAATTAAAATCATAAGAGGCAAAGAGGACAAAAATAAGAACAAGAGTAAGAGCGACAAACAGAAAATGTCCTCTATAATTATGGAAACCATTACTTCAATTATTTGAATAATCTTTTTGCAATGGTCTAAATACACAAATTAAAACACAGAGATTACAAGATCAAAAAATGTGACCCAATTATATGCTGTCTACAAGTAACCCTCTTCAATTACAAAGACACATATAGATTTAGGTCTGTCATTGTTTATCTTCATTTTTGAGGAAGGATAAAGTGTGAAAGGAGTAGGTTCCTGAGAAGGCTGGTGGAATTTGAAAGAGTCACCGACTATTGCAATTAAGATGTGGTAAGATGAGCTATTTCATCTAGGTATTCCTCTGTAACAATGGCAGACAAAAAAGTATTTAAAAAAATATTTATTATTTACACACATGCACAGCGGAAGGCTCCCCAATAGCCCTCTGCTACTCAGTAAATCCAAGCAAAATCACCAACATGATAGTCTTTCTGAGGCGCCTATTACACTTTCTCCTAACAGACTACAGGCTTTTAACAAACCCTTTTGCTTTTGGGGGAAATATTTCTAACATACACATGAAAATGAAGAATAATTCAATGAACAGCAAAGTTCTAGGATTCAGTGTTCTCAAATTCTTCCCACCTATACACAATGTCTACCTCAGTTAATAAAATCTATGAACCAACCAAGTATATAGGTTTACTGGACAAGAGTACTCTCATCACACTGATTTTTCACATTTCATATATTTTATGAATAGTGCCCAGAGCATCTCCAAGAACCGTTGGTGGTTGTATGGATGCAAATCAAGTATGTCCAGAAATGGCAACTGTCAAGCTCATTAGCAGTTCTCCTGTAGTGAAGCATAGAGTAAAGCCATGCAAATGAGATGGTGCCTATAGGTATAGAAAGAGTCCTCCTCTCTGAAAAAATGCTGTGGAGATGTATGGATTTTTAATAAAAGGGTCATTATCATTCAAAGTACAAATACCATTTTTCTTTAGCATTCTAATGCTCACTGGCATTGGAAATTCAACACCTTGGGGTACTGGAAACTGTGGGGAAGACTAATAAAAACATTTTCTCCAGGTTATGTAAAATTCCTGAAGTTGAAAGCATAGAATCAGTTTCTAAAGACAAGAGCTTTATCCCTGAAGTGGTAATAAGCCATCTATTAAATGGAAAAGGCTGTAATTTAGATAGTACCTGCCAAAACAGACTGTGGGCATCTCCTCTCAGAAGTTCGACTGTATCCCCAGCCTGGATGTGCAAGGGTGGTCCATCATGGAGAGATGGGGGTGGTATCCCAGTGTAATTCCGAATGACCTGCATCTTTGGTAAACCTGAAAAATAAACATAATTTTCAGAAATGAGACAATAACGTGTGCAGTTCAAATACCCTTAAAAGAAATACAGCCACTGTTAACATTAAATAATTTTAATATCACCCAGTCCAAGTAAACATGTGAAGTTATGACAATGGAATGCTTTTCAACTTTTTCATTATTTGAGATGGTTATAGAATAAGACATGTATTCATCCCCTGAACCCCTACATCCTTTTCCTTTCCCTCGCCATCAATCGCTTTCTCAGTTGAAAAAATATTTCTTTCGGTTGATGTCTGTTTCATAAAAAACACATCACGTACAGTTTAATGGAAAAGAATCAATTTTTTCATCAACTCTATCCTTTCTGCCTATTACTTTCCTCTTGGGCATTGGCTGATTTCATCACTACGGAAGCTCACCCTTTCTGTGTATGTATCACTTTGCCCAGTATAAGGCTCATATCTTAAGGTTATCTTTGTAATTCAAAAGCAAAAGGGTGATGGATGTGGCACTGCAATACTTAAGACATTTATATGGAGAAATTCTTCAGGCTCCAATTTAGGCTTGCAAAACAGACCCAGTAAAGGAAACATGTCTAAGCCAATAGCATCAAAATACTTGAGCTCCAGACCCATCCCTTTTCTTTGTATTTCTCTGAATGTGCAATGAAGGCTTCGGTTCAATATTTCATTTTTGAAAACAGCAGCTTCAATTGCACATGGGCCTAATTGTGCCTTTCCTGATCATAGGCAACTTCACAACCACCTTTACATTTGGAGGTGAAGCTGCTCCTTTCTATAAGAAACAGCACGAATAAATGTATTTGTTGTATCTCCAGGGACTTAACATTGCCTGTTACACTTCAAGACTTTTTATTCTAATGATTGACAGTGGCGAAGCTGTAACTAGTTGGAAATACCATATTAAATAGAGAAAGGAGGATGAATGACTGTCATTTAGTTTGCGATAACCAGCTGCTCCAGAGAAGACTTTTAAATCTACATAAAATATTTCAGGAAATAGTTTAAGTTCTCAAATCCTTTTCAACGAGCTACTCCCACTCCAGAGAGGAGAAAACAGTGCTGTTATCAATGAAACAGAGCTGAAATGTTTTAGTCAATCTTATCAATCCAGTCCATCAGAAGACAAAGGGCTAAAAGGCTCCCTTCACCCCAATTTAGTTGCTGAGGCATGCCAAGAGTTGCTCCATCTCCCCTTCTGCTTCAGTTCTTGGGCCACAAATCTCCTGGAGGGATGAGTTTAATCTCCCATCTTCTGTGGAGCTCTTCCAGGCCAGATGTTACAAGGTGGAGCCCAACACAAACAGCAGAGTTTATTGTCTCCCAAAAACAATGCTCACTCAACAGAACTCTTCTTCTCCACCAAATGTTTATTAGACTTGCTCTCAAGACACTGTAAATGTGTTGAGTATAAAAAGAGCTTGTTTTACACTTCTATTAAATTGCTATTGTTAACGGGAAATGAAACCTTAATATCACATGCACACAGCTATTGATTTGGAAATTCAATGTGTATAAGAGGATGAAGTTGGGAGTCAAATTTTGTACATGGAGTCTGGTTTGCAGGGTAGCTACTCTACTTTTGGGGATTGGAGTTGCCGTTAGTCTAAGTCAGCATTTGTGGAACAAGGAAAGCATGTTCCCTTGATGATTTTGTTTTTCTGTCATATCTTAAATAAAGGTTAAAGGCAAGAAAGGAAGAGTTTTTAAAATTTGAAATGGCTGATGAGATCATCAATCCTGAGTCCATCTGAGGGCTCAGAAGTATCCTGGCAGGTGTCTCTGAGGTCAAGACCTGCAGTAAATACATAAAGAGAAGCAAAGCCATGTGACCATGCCAAGTGGCATGGCAACAGCAGAACTCTCAACGTCCAAGTCATTATCAAGATAAAAAGTTACTGAAAGTTCATAGAATATTTTATGCCTGATGACATTTCATGAACTATACAGGTATTAGAGATTAAAGTATAGAGTGCCTACGTTACATAAGAGGACTATGAACTATCAGCCAGGGAGCAAGCCTGTCTTATACATCTTCTTAGATGAACGAGAATGAAAAAACACATGGCTTAGTAAAACCATTTACCGAAAATTGGAAATAAATATTCATAGACTCTGGTCAAGAAATGAGATCTAAGCAGAATTAGGACTAATTTAGGGCTAAGTAGTCTTTGGGATAATAAGCGATTTTTACAGTTTTGTTTATTCCTAATTTTTTTCTTTTGCTCTATCTTTTCTGCCATTACTTTCTCCTTGACTATGAGCTTCATTTGGGAATTAGTCTAGTAGCACATTAGCATAGGGTATACTGCTGACCCTAAAAAAAAACTAGTGTGACCTTTGTCAAGAAACATGGTTGAGCTCAGGTAATACCCAGAAGGACACTGCTTCCGGCCTGAACTCAACCACAGATGGCTTGCAAATTACAGTGCTTATTTGCTTTGTTTTGTGGGATGAGTTATGAGTTTATAATATAATTATAATATAATGACATTTATAATTTTTCTCATTTGTTAGGATAATCGTTGGCTATTTCTGATTGGTCAGCACTTCCCATTTCAGGATGATCTGTTGTCAGGGCTACAGGGATCAAAGGATAAAAGGAATGAAGCAAGGGCACAATATGATGAATTCTGATACTTTGCTCCCTGCTGCTGACGCTGCATATAGTAGGAGCTCTACAAAGCTGGGAGGATGAATGGCTGCTTTACAAAAGGCACCTTGTATTCATTCCCTTTACATAAAAAAGACATGGGAGCATTGCTGAGAAGATGAGCACAATCACATTGATTAGCAGATAAAGATGCTATTAAAATTGGAAGAGAAGAGGGGCTAACTTCATGTTAGTTCTCAACATCAATATCACTGTTGACATAGCACCCACCACACCTCAAAAATGAGATCAAGATTGGGGATGAAATTAGATTTGCAGATGCTCATATTCCAATATCTATTTAGTGCTGATTTAGTGTAAGCTTTCCAGTCCCCCTATAAAATATTCCTGACAGATTTTAACCTGCATTTAAAGATGCCCAGCATATCATATTTGCTAGCATCCCTGTGACCATCCAGCCATTGTTGCATACAGCTTACGACAAGGTCCATCTAAGCCTTATTCAAAAATCTCTCAGTGTCACTCTCTCCATTGGCCTGCTTCCTTTATCTACAATTATGCTGAAAAAGGTAAATCTCTTTTTTATAGGCTAACCTATCAAAATCTGTTCAGGTTTAAATCACTAGTTGCTTTAAAATATATTTTTTAAATGTGTATATATATATATGTGTGTATATATTTAAATGTGTGTATAGTTACACACACACACACACACACACACGAAAAACCCATATGGTGGAAGGTTGTGAGTGGTGGGCATGGCATAGTAGCATACTTCTGAAGAAGCATCTACCCCAAACTCATTTACAGCGTTATAAATTAGAGTCACTGCAATAAAATACACATCAGTAGTTAGAAAGCCTCAGTCATATTTTCTACTGGCTATTTATATTTAACGAACTCCTGAGATACAAACCAGCATAAACTATAAATGTAGACCTATTTTTCCACATGGACACTGACTACCCATAAACAATAGCCAAAATTCCATAAAGTGATCAAGAAACATAAAGTCCATTATTTTGTTAAACTCATACTACAAACCAGAAAGATGATCCTTCCTACTTGGGTAAACAAAGGATCAATAGTTCTTATTTTTCTTTCCATCCCAGAACTGTACTAACAGTAAATATGTTGGCATATTCTATTTTGCTTTCATTTATAAAATAATGAAAATGGAAACTGCAACTACCTTTACATAGTAAATGCAAAATAGTCATATGTAATTTCAACATATATACTTAAGCAATCTGGAGATACCCAAAACTAAGCATAATCAGCTTTCTTTGCCTAAGGAATATAATCAGAATGGCTAAGCCAAAAGTAGATCTCCTGCTAAAGGCCCAACTACTCTGCCTTATTTTAATTCCTACAACAAAAGCTCCTTGCTGTGCAACTATGTTCTTGATATATAACTTGTGGACAATCTTGCCCTTGAGCTTTTCTTCATCCAGGTAATTATGCTTAGTCTTGAATCAGACAAGGTCTCCAAGTCATCCTTCTGCATGAAGAATTAACAAACAGAAGAATCAGCAAAATTAAAATGATGGTGACAATCTAGTAGTAGTCACAGGGTTCTGGTTAAGTAAAATTGAAGTCAATGCAATGAGCTGGAACACTAGAATTTTCTGAAACAATAGAAAAGTGTTCTTACAATGCAAGATCTCCTTTCAAACTGAATGCAATGCCACTAAGAGTGAGTGACATGCCAAGAAATACCAAAATATGCTTTTAAAAAAATTCTGGATAGACGTCTATTACAAAATTTTCCAAATTTGAACTAGTCCACTGATAATTTTCAGATGCACACTCCAACTTTATTAAACCTGTCTACCCCACCAAGATCAACCACTGTAGCTTCCTAAGTAAGGCACAGAGGAGAGCTAACCACATTATAGATGTGTCTATTTACCTAACGCAGTGGGCTTCCTGGGCCAATAATACAGAGGACAGTGTTGTGTGCAAAATACATGCACTACCAGTGACATGCTGACCTTTCACCTGTGAGTCCTAATTTAAAACTAAACACAGATACATTAGCCGGGCATGGTGGCTCGTGCCTGTAAGCTTCAGCCTATGAAGCAGCTGGGGCTAGGGGTCACGGTTCGAGTCCCGCTCAGGGCAACACAGTGAGACCTAGCCTCAAAAAAATAGCTGGGTGCAGTGGCATGTGCCTGTAATCTCAGCTACCTGGGAAGCTGAGGCTGGGGAGTGCTTGAGTCTGTGGTACCCTGGGCAACGAGAGCATGCAGTTCCACAGGCAAAAATAGCAAGACCTAGTCTCAAAAAAAAAAAAAAAAGGATAGTTTTACAACATGTCAGAAGATGTAGTTAGTTTACCCTGGGAAACACCACAACCATAACATTCATTCATTTATTACTGAATTGTCTTTAGTACTGTGTGTGAGGAATGGTGGTTTCAGAACATAGCAAAAGCAAGCTTCCTGCTCTACAAGAGCCTACAGTCCACAGAATGTCAGACAGGTGAACTCTAAGTGCATTTGGCATAGATTCTTTTCTGGTGGGAACTATTACAAGAGTCTTATCACTTAAAATTTCAGGAGTTTTTGTTTTGGGAAGTCTCGAGTAGGACTCTGCAATACATATTTCACATTTTTCTGTAAGTTTCCAAGCTATGGTTTCCAAAATCTGCCAGATACTCTTGTGAGTACATGAGCAAAGCACCCAGACTTATCCCTACCATGGCTGCAATCGCATTTAATACAGTCTAGTGAAATAAGTGCTGTCTGCATTGTACCAACTAAATCCTCTTGACGTTAACATCTGGTCTCTTCCTGATACAAGTTCACAATCTAAAGATCAAGTCTGCTGAGAGGATGGATAGATTGTGCATCTGGCATGTTAGGTGGCAGGGGAGACTGGGTTTCTCCTGTCTACTGCCCTAACTTATAGGACTCTTTCCAACCAAGAAATGTGCTTATGTTCACTTGTTGGTCTTCACAGGGAAGCCAAAAGAGATTCGGTACAAAAACCATCTGTTACAACAGAAGCAGACAAGTTGGTGGAAAACAAACTGGTCTAAAGAACTAATTGTTCACAAAAGGAACATTCTTCATCCGTGATTTTAAAATGTTTCCTTGAAAAAAGGGGTACTTTATTTTTATAAATAATGATGAGTTCAAAGAAAGAAGCATTACTGCTTCTGACAATCAGAATCAAGTTTTAACAATCAAATCATAAAGGATAAGAGAGAAGATAAAGTGAAAATGATTGAGGATATTTTGCAATAATCTAGCTTCATTCTTTGTTATATGAGTTCATTCATTCAACAAATATTTAAGATCACTCCTGTTCTGCTATGGACCAAGAACAGAGAAAGAAGGTAGCCATAAACAAGACAGAAACATCCCTCCTTTATAAAGCCAATACTTCAGTGGATAAAGCAAACAAAATCAAATGGACAGATATGCTAGCATCCAAATATCAAATGAATCATATAAAGAACAGTTTGGGTGGTACTGATTCAGAGAGTGACCAGGGTATTCATGTGAGGAGCATTGAGGGGGGTATTGTAGGCAGGGGACTAATTTCTTTAGAAGAAGGTGATCAACTCAAGTTTAGACTTGAGAAGACAGTGATCATTTAGGAGAAAGGGGCAGAATGTAAAGACCAGCTGAAAACTCAATGAAGACACTGTGTTCAGAATGAACCTGAAGTATTTGAGGACAAAAAAAAAAGAAAAAGAAAAAAACACCCTTCAGGGACTTGTAAGACAGCATCTCAAAATTTAAAATCGTTTCTACATAGTTTGAGGGTCTTTTTTATTCCAATAGATTCAATGTCTTAAACAGCATGAAAATGATAGAAGTTCTAATATAGTTCCTAAAAATTTCTGTTCTGGTCTCAGTCTTTCACTCCCCCTGCTCTTCTCTATTACTCTCTCTTGACCTGTCTCCTTCCTTCACTTGTTTGAGTCATAGAACGCATATTCAGCTGCATTCCTGTAGGTTTCAGTTATGTGCAGACACGGTATATTGAGGTTAAAATGAAGAGTGTGTGCAACTGATATTCCTGAAAGCAAAGTTTCAGTGAAAGCAAACTATTCTGAACCATTTTTGATTATTTTTTTTGAGACAATAGGTCAGCTACTGATAAGCAACCTATTAAATAAAAGTGCACATAAACTGAACAATCATCATCTTCATCTTACTTATGAAAATTCTTTGCAACAATTTTCTGAAAGAGGAAAACAGGAGTTTCTGAAATTAAATGGTGCTACACTGGAATGATTCACTGGAAAGAATTTCCAAGCTACTGTATCTTTAGAAGCTTTTATGAGCCCAAGTATGAACTCTGAGAAAAGCCATCACTGTACTGATAGGTAACTCTGAGGTTTATTCTCCCCCTTGTTAGCTATCTTCTTTCCTTAATGAGCAAAGAAATTCAAAATGGACAGGACTATTTAATTATGATCATGGATTCAGAGTTGAGCAGACTGAGTGTCTAAATGTATCAGTCTGAGATCAAAAGACTGTGTATCCTTATTAAAGCCAGGAATGTTTCATAAAAGGAGACAGGCTGTGTACCATCATTGTGTTTAGGGAAAAGTTTTGCTTACATTCCCTTTTAATTGTGTCCAAAGACCAGAAACCAAGATAAGAATATATGTAAACTAAAAACAGTCTCCTTCTCAGGAATACTCCCATTAATACTATAACAGAGAGAGAGAGAACCACGTTGAATTTTTTATTATTTTTGAAATAATGTTATTTTAGCAGTGGAAATACTGTACTAGTAAGAAACAGTGATTCCATCAACTAAGTTTCTTAGGATAAAGTAGTCAAATGTTTTCATTTACATAGTTTAAGCCTTGTTCGAAAGGCCCAAAAAGGTGGATTTTCCCCAGCATGAAGCCATTATACATTGAGAGTTGAATTCAGGGTTGACCAGGAAAAAATTGAGATTAGGAAAAAGACGATTGTGATTGTCTCAATGAGTCACTACTTTGTCCCAAAGAAACTGGGAAAGAATCAGATTTAAAATGTCAGTGGACATCAGTGTTTAAGCAAGGACAGACCTTTCAAACTATCTAGGAAGTTCAGAGACTTAGTTTCAAAAAGCTTTATATCCCTGGAAGCGTGAGTATGCATTTGTGTGTATCATATATAC
>PVHY01003199.1:19790-42020 GCA_004024945.1 Uropsilus gracilis
TTTTTACTTAAGATTAGCTTTATACTCTACCAAAATTTTTCACTTCTCTTCTTCTTTACATAAGGAGCTCCTTTCATCAACCTTAAGTGTCAGAGTTATGTTATGGTTTCAACTTGCTCACATTTATTCTAATAAGCTACTTAAATAGTTAAGCACATAGTTGCTTCTAATCATCTGAAAAATAATAAAAATGAAATGAAATCTACATCCTAAGGGCATAATATAAATATAAAATAGTTATTAAAATATAAACTGTGGACTACAAAGAAAAATACAAATGTTAAAATAAGAAATGGTGCCAAGAAAGTTATGAATCATCTCAAAGCAATTACACTGGTACAAACAGAATAGAACTTTTAGTTCTACCTCATGTCTCAATGAGAGCTAACACAAAGGTTACATGTCTATACAGCTTACAAAAACACCTATATATATCAGATAAAATTAGTAATGCATATAACTGTTAAACCAAGTCACTGATATCTCACTAACTTTATACCCACAAAAATAAAAAAGGAACCATCCTCTCCTGAGTTCTTGTACAAAGGAAAGTTTGACCATTTCACTCATTGCATTTCTTGCTCCTCATTCAAGACAATGTATTAGGATAATGAACAAAACTTCCCTTTCTTTGCTACATGCCAGTGCTGATCCAGTTATAAAAGTAGAGTCTACACAGGGTCTACAGGATTCGTTGCTGCTAATGCTTTCTAAGGTATAAAAAGAAGCAATTTCCTATGGCTGAGATGAATAGATGTCAAAACAATTCTTTCAGTGTATGTGTACTGAAACCTAATGATGTATTCTATGATTGTGTTAATTAATACATGTATTAATGAACTCAGGAAAAAAGAGGACTACTTACACTCAAAAATGGCAAAAAGTGAGCATAATTCTTTCTAGAAAAGAATTATGTAAATTTAATAACAAATTTCATGTAAATCTGTATTTGTGCATTGGGTCTGTGGACCAATGCTAATTAGTAACACTGCAATAAGTTCAATAAACATTTGTTGCTCCCACCTACCTTAAAGCTGCAATTCTTTTGAAAAACCTAGTTACAGACCTTTTTTTAAGTTTCAACAGTAAAGATATTCTGCTTTACCCTTCCTTTGAAGCAAAGGAGTGTAATCTGACAGGAGAGTTCCTGCTTGTTTTTACCTTTATATGGGAAAATGTACTTTTATCCATTACAAAATACAAACTAATTACATTTTTCTTTAGACAAGAAATGGCCTAAATCATTCATCTTTGTTTCATCTTTGTGTTCATATTTGCTAACACCAAGTATAATACTTGCATGTGATTAAAAACTTGGTAACAATGAGAGACTGCATTTCCAAGAAAAATTTTTATTTTGTGAGTTGAATGCTAATTTTAAAACAAGATGTGTATGTGATATGATCAAATTAATATTTCTTTTCTTTCTATTACCTTCAAAAACTTAACAATTTGATTTTGTAAGCTAAATGATTAAACCACTAAGAAATACAAGCTATAGAAGCAACCAATTTTTAGTTACCAAATATAATTTAACATCCAAGATAACAAGGTACACACACCAAAAGTAAAAAGTCCAATGTCCGCCTAAGCAAGAGAAATGGTACATTGCTTCTCAAATTCTAAAATTTCTCTAGGGATGAGCTTATAAAACAGATAAACTCCTAAGTTCCTACTCTAGTGAACCAGCTATATCAAACTTTCCAAATTGCTTTTTCTTTTTCTGTGTCCTAAATAGAAGTACCCTTACAGGGTATATCTGTTTTTGTCAAACATCACCAAGACCAAATAGAATAATTTTGCACAAAACTGAGAAACTAAGTTAGAAAGCATTCTGAAAACTTACAAGTACTTTCCCATGAACACAATGCTCTGGAGTGTCCAGATTCCTTGACTCATTGTCATTGCTTTATTTAGTCATGAAATACGAAAGGTCTTAGGGATTCAATCATGAGTAAGAACTAAGGTCTCTTCCTTTAAAAAAATTTAATACCTAGTATCAAAAGGAACCTACACACTCTTCCACAGCAGAAAGGTTACTATGGAAGTGTTCAACAGAAGCACCTAAACCAAGTGACTCAGAGACCATTTCAAAGGGAAGTGAACCTGGGCTGAAACCAAAGCATAAACAGATAACAGCCACACATAGAGGAGGGCATATAAGACTTACACCTTTTTAAAAGGCACAAATCTTTGAGCTTGAAGGACTTTCATTAGTAGGACTCTGCGACCCAGGTAGATGAAGGAAGGTAGCTTGATTTCGACTCCAGCAAACAGAGTAATTCAAATGTTGGGTGACAGAGCCAGTAGTTCACACAGGAGCATGCAAAGACTAGAAAAGCAGCAAAGAAGTCAAGAAAGTAGAGATCTCTAGGATTGAATCCAAAGAGAGGTCTGAAATTAATGGTTTAGAAATGGAGCAGCTGGATAATGGCCAGGTTCCAGGTTTATCTGTGGGATGTGTGACAGAATGGAACATGAAAAGAGCTCACTGTATGTGATAACATCAATGTCACTTGAATTGGAGGCCAGGTTTGAGAGTGTCTCTAGCAGGAGATGTCACCCGAGCAATATGTACTTTGGGTTTCGAGATACTCATGGAAAGGAGTTCACATGAGAGAATGTATAAGTCAGGAACACAGGCTGTGTTATGCAGGTCTGTATATGTTGGCTTCCATGCCTGAAAAATGAAGTTATTAATAAGAGATGTTTTTGGAAATAATGATAAAGGGTACATGAATACATCACCTGTCATATGGGATTGGTCACTGGATAGCTGACTCTTAATTGGGTCTGTGTTAATAATTATTTTTCTCTAATAATTATCTCTAACCCAGTTTACAATCATCACTTTGGTCTAGTGCTTCTATACCACAAAATGCTGCAAAAATGAGGACATATAACTTTAATATTAAGCAATTTTCTCACCAAATACTTTTTACTGCATTGTACTTACTAAAAAGTATTACAAGTACATGGTTTTAGGTAGGGGTGGGGATGTCGACGCAGGGTTATCACTTGAGAACCTAGAAACAAGTCATCTAAGCCTCCAGACAGAAATGAGATGAAAGGTGAACAGCACAACTGAAAAGCTTTAAGAAGACAATATATTAAACCATTTTTAAGACAGTAGGTAGAGAAGGTTTTTTATTTTCACTAAAGACGTACAAAGCAGCTGGGCATAGTGGCACATGCCTATAATCCCAGATACCTAGGAGGCTGAGACTAGGGATCACTTGAGTCCATGGGTTCAGGACTACCCAGGGCAACATAACTAGACCTAGTATTAAAAAAGATGATAGAAGATGGATGGATGGATGGATGGATGGATGGATGGATGGATGGATGGATGGATGGATGGATGGATGGATGGATGGATGGATGGATGGATGGATGAAAACAAAAGACATACAAAGCACAGAATGAAAGTAAAGACCAATATTCAAATTCTGGAATTTGAATTATATTACAGTAGCAGATGTAAGCAGATGTAGAGAACCAAGGAGTTAGTACTCACCATGCATGAATGCCCTAAATTTCAGAAGAAAAAAATATGAACAACCTAGTAGAAAAAAATTGTGAAAAATGGAAGAATAGTCTCAAATGAGAAAAAGTGAATTAATCTCAAGCATGTGAAAAGATATTCATGGACAGTTATTTGTTTTTAGGGAAATTTAAAACAATGAAATAGCATCCCCACTTTTTATATTGGTAAGATCTCCTCAAGCATTGTTGAAGATTTAAAGAAACAGAACTTTTTAAACAGTACCTACCATGTCATAAAATGTTAGTATCTATTCACTCTTAATAGTGCCTATGTACCTATCACATTTGTTTTGCTTTGCTTTGAAATGTCTCACAACTATATTGTTTATCTTGCTGGGAGATGCTTTGCCTAAGAAAACACTACTTTGAGTTATAAATAACCTCAAAAAGGAGTTTTATCTGCACTTATCTTAAATGCTCTAAAAAAATGGAATAAACACCACTTTTGCTGAATGTAAATTAGCAAGTAACTTGATTTGTGCTAGTTCTGTTGCTACTTTAAATTTTATTAAATCCTCATTATTTATGTCTGGATTTGCTAAAAATGATGCAATGAGTGACGGCAAAACACTGACAAGTCAATAAGCATGAGTTCCTTTCATGTAGAAATTATGTCCCCTGCCTTTGCTGGCTGCAATGCCCTTTCCCCTCTGGACCTCTCTGCCTGCCTCTGATAGTCCCTTAACAAGGCCCTTGGCAATGGTGACCAGAGGGTAGGAATGAGGACAAGCAATTCCTGCAAACAAGCCTCACCTCCAGCCTCGGCATAACCTATCATACATTTTTCAGGGAAGACAATCATTTCTATTTCTTAAATTATTAAAGTAAGACTTCAGCTTATGAAACAAAACAATCTAACAAAGGTTAGGTCAATAAGGCGTGTAGGTGACATTTATGAGCAAGCTTCACATCTAGAAAGTCATGGTCTGAAAAGACAAATCTTTTTTAATTAAGCAGAGTTTCAAATTTCATCATCTGTGTTCTCTTTACTTTCCCTTTTAAGTTATCTCAGGTAATAATGAATGAGAAAGAAGAGGAGGCTAAGAAAGAATTGTTATACACAGGGACTTAATCCTCCTTGACATTTTGTCCTGAGACTTGCCTCTGGGTATATATTCTCTAGACACTGCAGTGATTCATATAACCTTGGACATATTACTTTTGATCTCAGCACGACACCACTGCCGAGGTCAACTGAAGTTCCACACAGCTACAAGACATAGAGCAAACTGCATGATTTAATGCAGAGGTTGTGATAAAATATTTTCTGGGATCCACAGAATATATCTTAGGATGTAAATTTTATTTACTCCAAACAAACCACAGGGCTGGAAGTTAAAACAGCATTTTCATACTTGTTCTACAATGCTATTTTAAAGCATTTCACAGGTACTACTGAAAATATGTATGCATTAATATAAACACTCCATCAGGTTATTAGTATAGTAACACAAGAGTAATTGCTATTACACGGCCACACAGAAGAAATATAATCGAAAAATCTGCAGTTTGGGTCTAGTTGCTATTTTGGCACAGAATATATATGAGAATGAGAGTATTTCATTAACTGTCATTTTTTCCAATATTCTCCTACTGAGCACAATACTTCAATATATCTTTGTAATGGAAAAACAATCCTATTCAGATAAATAGCCTCAATAAAGTTACTAGCATGTAAATCTAGAACATGCCATTATAAAACATATACTGGAGAATAAAAAGTTTGATTTATTGCTCTAAAGATATCCATAAGAATTGGGTGTGGTAATTAGATAAATTCATCAAAGAAATTCCCTTTTGTAAAGAAAAAATAAATGGCTACAGATGCTTCTGTCAAAAAGAAGAACCACTTACACTTGAAAAGGTCCTATATATTGCAGCACTTTGCTGCATTAAAAATAATAATACTAATCACAAACTCCTGGGGTTCTAAAGTTTCTTCTGTGAAATACTACTGACATGTGGTGTCTCTTTTATGAGAAGGGTTTATATTTTTATATAAATACTACATATCAGTACATACATACAAAACAATCTATTTTTTACAGATCATTCTTGGAATCTTCAGAAAGTAGCCCAGTTTAGCCATAATTTCTAAAAAATTATTAGGCAGCTGCTATAAATGTCTACTCCTATCGTAGGGATAGGTGATTATCTGTTCTTTGTTCTCTCTTTTCATATATGAGTTAAGCATACAAATGGTCCTCCATAAAATCTACTGACCAAGTAATGCAGTTGCCAGTGAAAAACAAAGCTTGGTGGTGAGGGCTGAACCAGACTTTCACCCAGCCCCAGTCTCACGATGTTTTTTGACAAACAGCCAGAAGAGCAAATTTCAAAGAGCAAATATTTATAGTCTTCTCTGCCCCACCTCTCAGCAAAGAACAACTTTTAAAATGCCATGATGCCTACAGTTCTCCTGCAGCTGAAATTAAAATTCTTTGGCATCTAAAGAGAATTCCCACAGAGAATCTGTTTCATCTTTAATTCTCTGACTTCTTGCCCTATTCCATGTTTTATCTGCCCAAGTTTATTCTATTCATTTCAGGTTCTAGCATGTCGACCTCTGGAATGCTTGGAAGGGAAGGATTCCTTTCCTTGCAGACCTTCTCCACAGAGCTATTATTCTCTGAGTTACAGCTCTGAGTAAACATTACTCTCAAAGTGTTAAATTGAGTATTTCTTTTTTGCTGGGCTGAGTTGTGTAATTGTTATTTTCATGTTAATCATCACAAGTGGGAAGGCATTTTGAGGTTTAGCTCCTTTGGCTTGGAAGCAAGCTAACGAGAAGAGAAACTAATTCATGTGCCAGTTTTTCTAGATTTCATTTATCTCTTTGCAGAGAGACAGAAATATCCCTCAGGCCACCACGGTGACCAATGGCCTTCCAGATCCCCTCTCTAACACATGAAAACTCTCACTTTGCATTCATTTCCTCTTTTACCAACCACATCACTCACTGCTGCTGTGAAGCCAAGACCCTAGGAGATAATTGATTTGTCGGTACTATGGCTTGCAGCTTCTATTGGTTCATCCTGGCCTAAGGCCTCCATGTGTTCCTGTTTTATTAATATTTTTAAAAATCTCCCAAATGTTAACTTTGTGTAGAATGTAAGCAAATAAACAAGATATTTAAAGTATAACAAACATAAAATTATCACTGGCAATGATTATAAACATTTATGAGCTTTAGAACAGCAAAACTGCAAGTTAATGGAAGCACAAGGAGAGAAGGCATGAACTCATCCAAGATTCAGAGAAAGGTCCTTTCATGGCAAGAAGGCCCAGCTACCAAGAGAGTTTGCCAATATGCCTATAATTTATGCATGTGTTGTACATGACATTTTTTCTATAAGAAATGGGACTTTAAAATGTATTCTTATTCAAATGATAAAATGTATGAAGTGTTAAATAACAATGAAAAACTAATTTCTAAAACACAATTAGGATTATCTTTCAAATATTCATTCCAATGCAGCTTATGATATGAAAATTTGAAATGATCCAAATGAATAGCGATAGGGAATAGGTTCAATAAAATCTAGGGTACATTTTATAAGTGGATACCAAACTCAAACCTAAAAATAATGTCACAGAACACAGTCTAGTGATACACAACCAAGTGCAAAGACTTTGCCAAGGTGGAAAAAACAGGTTACGAAAGAGCAAAGTGTAGAGCAGGCCTCATGCCTCACTGTCTTTTCTTTTCTTTATTTTTTTTATGAAGTATGAAGAAGCAGAGAAAAGGCTCTGTGAAGATACATCCTGTAATACCAGCTATATTAAGTTTGCAAAATTATGAGAACTTTTGTTTCTCTTAGATTTCTGACTTTCATGTATTTAGCATTTGCTTCTTTTACAAGATTTTTTAAATCAGTTTTGCTGTTAGCAACATCCTTCCACAGACTGTGGCTAAATAGAAAATAAAATCTAAAACTCTCTGCCATGATCATAAACAACAGCATAACTCAGCAGTCTCCTACCACACATGCCCATTGCCAGCGCCATCTTTAGTTAATATTATAGCTGTTCGTGACTTAGAGCAAGTACACCTTTAAGAGGGCTTGGCAGGGAAGGGGCACATTTATGGGAAGATAAACACTCCTTGCAGGCAGACACTTTGCTGTGCCATGTCCTACCAGTGCCCAACGAACGTTGGCTGTAGTCACCGCCCCCCCCCACTACCCTCATTGGGCACCTTTGTGAGGTACAGGCAAATTCCCCATGTTGCACCCAAATTGCACTGCCCCCCTCCCCACCCAGTGGAGCACAAATTCACAGTGCAGGGTCCTGGTACTAGCTCTCTGTGAGTCCCGGTTCTGGTGGGCAGGAGCAGTGGAAAACCTTCCAAATCCCCCAGGCAGACAGGCCCCTTTGTTTCTCTGTGTTGCCACCGCCTTTTGAATTATTGTTAAAGAAATAATCACATTCTTCATAAATCGTATATTACTTTCCATTTCTTCCCCACTTTGAAGACAGACTCTACGAGGTCAGGAACCATGAATTATTCAACTGTCCATCCTTAGTACGGTGTGGGTACCTAACGTTCTCTCAGTAAATATCTATTAATAAGTAAATAGGCTGTGTAAATGTTCATTATTAAAGAATAAATTTTTTAAAATAATTTTAATAAAAAATGAAAAACATTTCTTGACTAATCCTGTTAGTACAAATATAACAGCAACTCAGGGTCTCTTTGTATAATAGTATATATTGTCAAATTCTCTGTTTTCAGTGAGACAAGGCTTTAGATTATAAAATCATAGAATAAGGATCATGAAAATTCTAGTTCTAGTCTCTCATATACTCATATACCCAGGGACTCAATAATATCCAATATCTCCAGCTGGATCTGCCAAGGGAAATAAAGTCAGTTTTCCATTCGTTTGAGAGAAGAATTTTTCTCTCCTAAGTGAACAATAATTGTTTAGATTTTCAAGTCACTCTGACCCTGTAAGCAAAAACTTAAACAGCTCTGAAAGCAAATAAAATTTTAATTCACAGTGTGACTAAATGCTTACATGCCATACATTTGAAGATTCAAATCCAGAGCACAGTATTTAAAGTGATTGTGTGAGTTTAAAACATTGAGTTGCTTTTTTTTAGCATTGAAGTCATTTTGCAAAATGAAACTATCAACAAATTTATATTCTCAAGCATCATTAATATGCATGACTGTAGCCCCATTCTCCAATTAAATTAAAATTAAAATTACAGCAAAACTATGACAAATTCCTTTAAGCATGCAGTAGTAGGGTAACTCAACAAAGATGCAAGAAAAAATATCTTCTCAACTTAACTTTAACTCAGATTTTCCTTAAAGAATTTCCAGAGAGAAAGCAAAGTATCTGCCAGAAAAAGAGATGAAGTTATCAGGGCCTAAGTTACCAGAGATACACACAGAGCACTTCCAGAGCCCAGATCCTACTTGCTGTTGCTCAATGATTAGTGTTTTGGGGGTCCGATGTCTATTTCCCTGCTTTATTAAAGGTACGGCAGTTGAATGAATTTTATTCAAGTCCATTCATTTTAAAATTCTTGATGTCCCAAACCCAACCAGACTGACAGGTTGTAGGATGAGGTTTTAGCAGCAATATTTACTAAACAAAATTAAAGCTCTGTGATATACTACTTTAGAGAAAAAAGCTAACAGAAGCATATTCCTTATGTGCCTAGTATAGTAAGAGACATTAGTCATATGTGTAATGGTCAAGGAAACAAAGCTAAAAGTTTGTCACTCTATCCAGCTACTCTTTAAAATAATGACAGAAGCACTTTCAGAGTGGGACAGATGTCAGTCAGAAAGCAGGAATCCCCAACACCAAGTGAGACTTACAGAGCAGAAACATGCCTATCTGCTTCCTGGGCTACTAACACATCTCTTGTCTTCCTGCAGCCTCACTGTTTTTCTCTTATTATGAGTGTTCTTTATTAAACCTATTCATACTTTAAATATGCTGAGGAGTTTATATTTAAAAGACATCTGTGATGACTACTGTATGAATCCAGGAATGCAACGCAGCTGCATGTATAGTTCTGCCAGTTAGGGTTCATGGAAGCCCCTGGAGAGGTGATAACTTCCTAATGCAAAGTTTGTCTGACACTTAAAATTATACTTTCTCTTTGTGAATACGCATGCAGAATTTTAATAGATGAACTTTTGTATTTTTGAATATTGTGTGTCAGCCTGGGCTATAAAAACTTCATTAAATAAATGATGGCTGAAAAATGCATTATCCTAAATTAAACACTGTCAGTAGGAAAATTTATTCTTAACAATACATATATATATATGCACAAAATGTATCTTTGGGTCTTTTGTAAGCTGTATAAGCTTAAATTATGTGTAGGTTTTTGAGCTCTAGGTAGATTTGGATTTAAAGTAAACAGTTAAAAAAAGTCTATATATTCCTTTCTCACCGAATATATTAAAGCTACAACAGTATGGCTGGATTAAATGCATCATGATTCAACTTTAGTAGAAATTAAGTGGTTAGTTTTAAAAAATAGCAATTTGAAAAAATGAAGTTTGCTAGTATTTTACTCTGTTGAAAAACTCCCATAATGTCAGCAGAGAGTGTTACAGTGATATTCTACTCTACTGATGAAACTGAGTGAAACACCCTGTGTGGTTACTAAAAACAAATGATTTTCAATTGAAGATTCTGGCAAAATTTATCAAAATATCACTTTCTTAATGTGGCAGTTTTCTGTAAAGTTGATAACCTTTAATTTATTGTTCTTTCTGTCTGAAAGAAAGTCAACAAAGCTAATTTAGATTTACCAATATGCAAATATGATGCTTTTAACTGTAAGTAAATGCTAATTTGAATGTTAATTTGAAAAATAAGTATTTAAAACAAAAAAATAGAACTGCTGCCTCAATAACTAGCCATTTTCTTAATTTCCAAAGTATAAAGGATGCATATGACAATTTCTAAGATATTAGAGAATCTGCACCCCAAAAACCAGTTTTCTCTTTTATCAAGTTTATGATTTAGTTCACTGTGTATTTACTGAGGACCTACTATCAGATCTCGTGGGTTTAAGTATGGAAAAATATGAGGTTTTAGCTAATAATTCGGGTGTTTATAAGAATTTCAGAAAGGAGACACACACCCCAAATATATGAAAAACTTGAAGAAAAATCCTGGAACAGAGCACAGCAGATGTGAGATGTAGTAAGGTGGTCACCTGAACTGAGTGAGATGGGTAAGTGATAGAAGGGTGAATAGAGTGAACCAGATAAACAAGTGGAGTAAGGTTATCTCAGCCAGAAGGAAAAGCAAGAGCCAAAGTGCAAAGGCAAGAAAAATTCAGTGTATGTGGAAAATCACTGGATTTCTGTTACTGTCGCAGAGAAAAGCAGCAGGCGGAAGTGTGGTATGAACAAGGTTTTGCAGTCTTACATAGCTTATCTCCTGTAGACTGATTCCAAGGATAGACTGAAGAGTTTAAGCAGGGGAGGCCATATTCTCCTTTAGGTAAATCTGTCTCTGATGGTATGAAGGAAATAATTAGGGAAGTCTGGCATGGAAGAACAGTTAAGTGACTATTACAAAGCCAGTAGATTGAATAATATTTTACTAAATATCAGTGCTGTGTTTGTAAGGTTGGGGGAAAGAAGAGGTTTGGAAGTGGTCTACACCAGGTCAGTTAATAAGGAGTACACTGCCTGGGGAAAATTTAAAACAATAATAAAACTGGTTAAACCAGTAATTCTAAGCAATGTCAGCGATAGAATATTCCTCCCTACCTTGGGTGACACTTTCACAGCACCAACCTGCTCGGGGCACTGCTCCTGCATAAACCCTCTGTGCAAGGGGTCCCTGTACCACAATTTTTGGACACTGAAATTATACAGACCAAGCGCTGGCCCTTCACAGGGCTATCAATGCAGCAAGGGAGTGAAGGCACATACCTCAGTATCTATAATTCACAAATATATTTTCTACAGATCTTTTGCCAGCCAAACCACAAGATCAAGGTGGGAGCCACACTACTCTCTTAGACCCTGTTATATATGAACATCCCTGGCAATGGTAGATCCAGCACCATGCAGGTCACCCCAGGAACCCATACCCTCTCCCCAACCTGATCCAGAAGGATCATCCTTGTAAGTCAAAGACCACTATGCAGCTCTCACATTCCTCACTGCTGACTGGTCACAGGGCCAACTGTTTAATGAGTTATCACTGCCTCTGTTTTATAGCCACAGGAACAATGCATGAAAAAGGAGACGGCAGTAATGGACATGATCTATGAACACAGTTGTTCCTCCAAAGCGGTGGTACCTGTGAGGACAAGTGGGCAGGGGAGTATTTCTGGAGAAAGCTCCTGCAGTCACTCTGTTCATACGTAAGCACAGCACAGCCTGACGAATGCAGGCTTTTATGTCAATACTTTCTTCCTACACCTTCCCCTTCCAGTCCACATTCTCACCCTTTCTGTGCACGGCACAAAATATTCCAGGATACTAAGAACAGGCATTGCAAATCACCAAACACAACTCCCTCCTCCCCACAACCTCCTGGCCAAATTTTCAAGAGTAAAATCAAGCACAGAAAAGTTCAACAACTTACCAGGGTCACAAGACTGGCTAACTGTCCTCAGGTAGAATTAATAAAGAACGTACTGTCTTGAGGGGATAAAAAACAAAAAAACCCAGACCCCACAGGTTTGTGATGAATACTAAAGCGAAGTGAAGAGAGGCCAGGTGTACACTTTCGAAAGGGGTGTGTGGGCTCTGGGGCTGTGATGGCTGCAACACCTACACGCTAGGCCGGGGGCAGGGGGGCGGGGGGGGGGTAGAACTGGACACTTGCCCTGCAGCAAGCTCTCTTACTGAGAGAAACTTGCACGTGTTCCACAATGTTTCTCTGACTCACTTTCCCAAGCAGGAAGATAAGACCTTTTATTCCTGGCCTTTGGGAGCACTACAGGGTAGAGAGCAGAGACTTTTTAGAAATCACCAGTTGGACCTGCCCTTTGTGAAGCCTGAATTACAGAGAGATAAGAGGCATGTGGGAGGGTGGGAAAAGACGAGTCTACTTGGACACAACCCTGGAAGACAGATTGCCTAAATGGGGAAGAGGACAGAGGTTAGGGGCTCTCCAGCAAGCAGGAGCTGCTGACTGCTCTAGAGCTTCTCTAAGGAAGCAGCAGGACTTCAAAGGCTACCTGGACACCAGGAAAGATTGAGCCCTAAACCTCCTAATCAAAGGCTGCCCCGCCCCAGCTGCAGGCCAGGGAAAGACAGTCTTTGAGCATGAAGGGGTGCAAGGTTGGAGCTAAGCTGGTTTCAAGGAAGTGACATTTAGCGCTCCTAAGTGTCTGACTGGCCTTCCTGCCAGTCACAGACCTTCAAAAGTATAAGCTCTTCTAGTCAAGTGTCCAATGATTTCTGAAACAGCTGAACTCGCCATGGCTTCTTATGAAGATGCAGCAAAGGTTCATGACTGTTCAGCATACTGTCCATGTCTATAAGCACTCTCTTAGAAGCACTATCTACAGCTTTTTGCAATTCATGACTATTTCTGTGTAGGACACACGTCAGCCATTATCTCAAGAGAACAGAAAAGATGTCACTTTTAAGAGGAATCCTGGCTTTGGAGTATACAGCACCGTCCATGGGCCAGAACCTGGTTGAAGAGCTTCATGCGAAGTCTGTGAAGTGAGTTTAGTTAGGCCTCATTTTAAAGAGGAAATCCAGGCCCAGGAAAGTCAGTGGTTTGGGCATGGAAACAGACCTGGATACTGGATTCAAACCCAAGCAACCAAGCTTTGAAGTTCATGTACCAAGATGTCAGGAATGCAGCCTGAGCAACACAAGTGGGAGCTGGCAGCCTGCATGGCTGTCTCTGCTCTAACAGGACTCCGTGCTCAAGAGCACACAAACCAGACCACAGGTCTTGCCACTGGCCTCCAGAGTCAAGCCTGGGTCCTAGCGCTATAGGTCGCAGCTTGCCTTCCACACAGGCCTGAGCCAGGATCCTGAGGTGGTGTGATGACAACCGTGATCATCACTAAGGGCGTTCAGAGTGCCAGACCCTGTGTAATCCTCTACAATTGCAGGTTCAGTGAAGCCACACAGCCTCTCTGGGGTGAACACCATTCGAAGGCAAACACCCTATCACCCCCAGTTAGTGAGGACAGGATGAAGGAGAAGTTTGACACCCCAAGCACGAATGCTAAGTGCAATGCTAAGACCTGCGTGTGCAGCCAGGCCGACCACAGGCCTAATTTCCTAGCCACTTACATTGTCTGGCCTCCTACACACTGCACTGTACTTAAGCATATGCCTGGATGAGGCAATGGTTATCACTCTCATCAAACAGTGTTTCCATATTTGCCTGGGCAATTCAGAGCAAGTTTTATACAAAACAGCATCTCCGGAGTGATTATAAGGAATATCACCATACATAAGGACTGAAACCCTTGACAGATCTGGTGTGTGTTAGGATTTCACACACACACACACACACACACACACACACACGAAAACAGTAGACGACATGACAGAAAACATAGCCAGCATCTGTGAATGATTAAAAATGCCCAAGTCATGCCCAAGCCCTGTTTTCTATACAAATCCTAATGAAGACAATAAGGAAAAGATATGCATAAAGAATAAACAGAATCAGCATTTATTGCATTTGTTTGGGGTTGTTTCCTGATATTGGGCAATGATTTTATTATCTAATCATATTAAAATCAAAGACATATGAATGAAAGATGCAGTAAGGAAGGAGCTTCCTTCCTTGCCTGGAACGGTGTGACCCAGGGTGGCAGACCCCTGAGTAGCCGTCTACACGCCAACTTGCCCCTCCTCACCCAAGGAAGACCCTTCACAGTAGCCTGCTGCTCACTGACCACTGACTTCAGGAAACTCCCCTTGCCCTTTGCCCTAAGCTCTCAATCCTCCCTCCTCCTGAGATGAGCAATTACAAGTATAGGTTCTTCTTCACCCTGACCAGGATCACTTCCCACCTCCCCTAGGCATCTGGCATAGTCCATGTCTTAGACCCTCCTGGCCACCACATAAATCTGAAAAGTGCACTGAATTAGTGCACGGCCTCTCTCCCCACAAGATTCCTACACTAACTAAGAACACCAAACGATTTCACTGGTCACGGAAATGCCTATATAAAAATTTTTGCATAATTGGCTGGAAGCACAGCATCAGTTTCTTAGGTGAATGCAAACACATGCCTTAAACTCTCAGGAGAGCTTCATCATCATAAAATTGGCCTAATACCTACCTCGCAGGCTTTTGTTGTGAGCATAACAAATAACACAAAGATTCTAGTTCACAAATAAACACAATTCTAGCATTCATCATATGGTTACTTCACCAACTTGCTAATGGAGGGATAAGTCATCGATAAGATTTTTAAATCTTACAATGAAATGTGCAGCAAATCATCAGCTTTTCTTTCACAGGAATCAGAAGGAAGAACTTAGATCATGTGTTTGTACAGATTGGGGAAAAGTGACAGTGTTTAGAAAAACTGACTCTCAAAGGAAAGGGGGAGAGTCAGTAGAAATTTCTAAAGCTTCCTATGAACTTCATACTTTTCAGCGCAGCCTACAATTAGGACTACTACACATTCAGTGGAATTTTTGGCTTCGAGATGGCAGCGTCTGATTACGGAAGCATCCTGCAACAGTTCACAAAGTACTTATCACAACATGTTTACTTGACTTCTCAACGCTTTTGCAATAAGGGGGTGTGACTCAAGAGTACTGAGCGAAGTTGTGCTGATTATGTAGTGAAAAATCAAGGAAGAAAGTTGAGTTGATAAGATGGCCAAGAAGAAAGCAAGAAAGAAAGGATGAGTGAGGCAGGTATCCTTTAAAATTGAAGCAGAAAAATATTTACTTTCACTTTAATTCTAATTCACCTTACAAAAACCTCCGCTATTCTGCTCCTTCAACCGCTTCTTTTCAAACCATTTTGACTTAGGAAGTGAGCTAAGCTTTGCTACACATCATTCATATGTCTTCTATCTCCCTTACTGCTTTGTGAGTAACAAAAAAGTACCCCACTCCAGTTGCTGACACTGCCCTTAGCTGTCTCCTGTGACTTCCCAGTACTTCCCAGTCTCAGGATAGCATCTTCACCCACAACCTTACATTGTTTTAATCTCCTTTAGGTTTTTGACTCACTTCTAATAAAAAGGACCACAGAAAAGAACAATAAAGCATAGGAATTCTAACAGAGAAAAGTAAGAAATTTACACATTTTTAAAAGTGCCTAAAAATTTCACCACGGATTGATTCCTACCTCCAATACCCGCTAGCCAACACATAATCACAAGGAAGTGGGAGCCACCTTTTCTTGCCTATCTATCAGGATTTCTTTTTCTATTTATGATTGGATATGTGCATTAATTTTCTCACTTGTGGTTTGTATTAGTCCTCTTTTTTAAATCTTGCCATCATTTACATGATTGGCTAAAGTTTTGGTTATGTATCAATTTTTTGGAAATAGTATTTTTTAATTAGGAGACAGATAAAAATGATATAAAGATATAATTGCAAGGAAAAGTGAAACATCCAGTAATTGGTAGTAAGGTAACTTTACAGAGGCTGTAATAACCACCTGGTGATACTAAAATTCCATCAAACTTCTAAACAATTAGAATTCTGACATCAAGAGGCTGACATATATGACAAAATAAGATATTTTGCCTTATTTTGCCAAGTATTTCACAACTGGGCATTTTTAAAATTTTACTTTATTACAAAAGGTTATATGTCATAAAGAGGCTCAGCGTTTTATCTTGAATAGAACATTATCTCACTTGGGTCAATTCATAATCCTGTGATGTAAGTAAGGCAACAACTTCTCTCCACATATTACAGATAAGAAAATCGAGCCTTTTAACTTGCCCAAAGATTACACAGAAGCCTGGATTGGAATCCATGGGTTCATGTCCTCTGCTTCCTACCAGTGACAGTCATACTGTGTGACCACATCCACTGGGCAGTCTTGCTGGATCCAGAGTGGTTAGCATGTTCTGATTACACAGGCAGGAAGTAACAGGAATCTGTGTCTAGCCTTGGATTCTGTAGCCTACATCCAACCAGTTGTGTTCCATTGCTCTATGCTATGTACAGGCATTCTCAGAGCAAGTTAAATTTACATAACATTATCACAAATTAAATAACAGCAAAATTAAAACCTTTCAAATTCTGAAAGTTTTTTTATAATCCTTTCAGAAATGTTATTGAAAAAAATTGGCAAGAGATACAAAGTATGTTTGTTCTTGTGCTTCGATGATGATTAATGAACTCCTTTCTGGAGAGGCAAGATCTGCACTTGGCATTAGTATTATAAACTTTTCTCATCCCAGTAGCTTCTCCTTCGGTGGGAAAAAAATGGTTACATAAGGCAGTGATTAATAAGATGCCAAAAATGTTGATTTAGTCCCAGATAGGGATTTTTTTTTCTTTCTCAAATCTAAATGCTTCACCAAAATTAATTTTAAATCACACTACAAATATGAGTAAAGTGCTGATTCCAGTTGAAAACACATCATATGCTCAACCTGGGTCCATATGCTTTTCCCCAATTTCTTCCTGTTTTGCTAGAAAAAAATATCCTTGAACAGTCTGAGATTCCAAGAAGGTGTTGCCATTTCTTTCTTTCAAAATCATTGGCCAGATTCTGTTCTTGGATACTGCTTGAATGTAAATGGAAGTTATACTTGCACAACTTTTTCAATCTGGGAGCCCTAAAGCATGGCATTATACATGTTTTAAATGGCAAATGTCTGCCCCTGAGAGTCAGAAGCTATAATATTAGCATTACAATGGTAGATAGGGATGGAGACACACAAAAATATTTTCATTTCCATTTACTGAATCCTGTCAATATGCTCCAAACAAGCTGAAAAATTCCCAATCCCAGGAAGAAGAGTTCTGTCCTAAAATCAAAGCATCACGTGATTCCTGTTGACCTTTGAAAACACTGGGGGACTAATAAATGCAAGGGATCATGATGATGGTACACAGGTGCAGTGGGAGAATTTTGGAGTGGACAGCAGTGCATGAAAAAGATATATATATATATATATATATATATATATATATATAATCAATAAAAATAAAACTAAAAAAAATCATCATTTCTCAACATCTGTAGATGTGTCCTGAAATGGGTTTCCATGAACTTTCATCTTAATCTTGTGTACCTCCCTTTCCTGATTTTTCCCTCTTCCCTCCCCTCTCCCCTTCCCTAGCTGCTTACCCCAGTTCTGTTGTTATCTTGTTTTGACATTTTCTTGGCCTTTTGTTATTTCTATATCCCATCTATTGGAGAAACCATATGATTTCTTTTTCTTACTTCTGCTAATATGATTCACTCTAGGTCCTTCCTTGTTCTCAGAAATGTGCCATATTTGTTGGTTCTAACTACAGAATAATTCCATTGCATAAATATACCACATCTTTTTCAACCATTTATCATTTGTGGGACATTAAGGTTGTTTCCGTATCCTGGCTATTGTAAATAGTGCTGTGATAAGCAACTGAGTACAGATGTCTTTTTGAATTAGTGTTTTGGAGTCCTTTAGGTAGATTCCCACAAGTAGAATTGTGGGAATGAATGATAGCTCCATTTTCAGTTGTTTGGGAGTCCTCCACGCAGCTTTCCATAGTGGCTGGACCAGTTTGCATTCCCACCAGCAGTATAAAAGAGTTCCTTTCTTTCCACATCCACATAAATACTTTCTGTTGCCCATTTTTTGATATGGGTCATTCTTACTGGTATAAGATGGTATCTCATTGTGGTTTTAATTTGCATTTCCCTGATTCATGGGTGATAAGGTGGAGGGAGAACCTCAGGGATGCAATGATATATATATATATATATATATATATATATATATATCACACATACACATATGTAAACAATATAATGATTAATAATAAAAATAATAAAAAGTAAAAGTAAAATACCAGGAAGTTAAGAACAAAACATTGGTGTCTGACATCAGAGACATGTCCCTGAGCTGCTGCCACAGCAACAGCAACAACATTCTAGGCACCAACACTGTTATTCTATCTGCCTATTCCTGGCTTCCTCCAAAAAGACTATTTAGCAAACACCTAACATTGGCAAGGCAACATATATGAGAGTTCCTAAACTGGAGTTCCAAATCAGAAATCACACTGTTTTGAAAATGAGGATTTTTTAAAAAGGGAATTGATATTTTGTTATTTTGATGAAAAGTCATTTTTTAAAAAAAATAAAGATCGTTAAACCTAATAGGTCCAGTTTCAGCCTCAGAAGAGCTGTGTAAATAGATTTATAAAATTAAGGAGCTGGAGATTTATCAAAGAAAAAGAGGGAAAAGGGAGGAGGTCGATGGTCTAAAATCAAATAGCCACAGGAATAACTTTTCTTCTTATTTCCAAAACACTTAAAGAAGACAACCTCAGTTTGTCAAACACCACAAACAAAACACCCTGATTATCTTAATAATAAACACCTGTATTTGTTTAAATTATCGTTCCCTTATTATTCATACAGAGTATATATTGTGACATTTTCTCACAAGAAAATGTGTTCTGAGTAAAATAAGTATATCACAAAGCACAAAATAAAAGTAAACAATGTAATATGAATCTTAAACAACATATAAATCAGGCAAACAAATTGCAAAATGTAGTACTACAATTTTTAAAAAATATTTTGCTATACATGTTAGAATTACTCTTGGAATTTTAACCTCCCGCTTAAGCAAAAATAAGTTAAATGGCATGGGTCCAATACTACATAATTACTAAGATTAGAAGTAATATTTTAGCAGAATTCAGAAGAAGAGAACTTTTCAAGCATAAAAGTAGCAAAACAAAAGGACCATAAAGTATCAGTAACTACAATGACTTGCACATTTAAAACTGTATACAGAAACAAGTGAGAATAAATTTTCTGTATGTAGAAAGTATATATACATAGACATAAACTACATATAGACAAATGGCCAGGGGAAAGTTTACTAAATATAAGATCAAATTCATCCATATTTATACTTATATATAAATACATATATGTATAAATTATATGTATTATAAACAATTTAGAAAAGCAATATTCTGAGTAGAAAAATGGCAAAGATATAAATTCATGGGAGAACAGATAGCCAATAAACATTCAAAGATACTTATTATTAGAAATTAAGTTCATATAAAGGTATGAATTCCTATGATACCAATGATCACATACTATTCTTGTCTTATCAAGTAGCTTAAAGTGAAAAGGAAAATACAATTTTGGTAACCATAGAGTAAGAGATTATCCAACAATAACTGTGGGAATAGAATTAAATGCAGTATTTCTAAAGAGCAGTTTAGCAACATACACAATCAGAAATGTTACCTCTGTGATTTCTTTCTAAATTAATAATAATTAGGTATTTGATCCTATATATTCATACATAGATTTTACTCAAAGTAGTACTTTTAACAACAAAAATGAGAACACTGTCTAATAAAAAAATGTGCTTAAGACCACTTCATGTTTTTTTAAAGATTATCAATGATTCAAGACATCATTCATTCACAGTAAAATGATAGTTCACATCTGTCCTAGCTGATTGCACCACTCCTCTGATTAACAGGCTCATTGGACTCTTCAAAATAAAGTCAAATTCCTGGATTAACAAAGATCTCACTTTGGCTGCTTCTCAGTTCTCATTATACACTCTCAAATCCATTGTATTGTTAAATCCTAGGCACATTGTTTTCTCTAATTCTGGGTCTTTGTTTGTCTCCATTATATTCTGTAACCCCTCAACCAAACACCAGTTTCCATGTTTCCTGATATGCATAGGAGAACCCCTTTTAAGAGGAGCCCCTGTATTTTCCTGAAATCCAATCCTGCTGCTGCTCCCAAGACTGTATAAAGGAAAACGGATTGTGTTCACCCTTGTAAACTTAACACAACGCCTGCACACTTGTCAAATAGTTGAAGGAGTTAATGGATAAACAAATATGCTTGTGAACCAAAGTGAAGTGACAAAAACAGAACACCAAATTGAAAACACAGACATGTCATAAACATATGGCTATCCACAGAGAAAACCAGTACTGGAAAAGAAAAAAAGGGGTAACAAAAAAGCAAAAAATGAGAGGAATACTAGCAATTTGCTGAGGCAATTTTTAATCCTTCCTTATAGTTTCTGAAAGAAACTTTTCAAACTGCAAAATGAATGTATCAAAGAAGGTTAGGTGTTATTTTTACAAAAGGATGTGCCCTCTCAACTTTAAATTCAGAAAAGAGACAGTATATACTGAAAGTCTGAAATATAAAAATGAAATATAAAAATGAAAGCATGAAAAATACTTTGGCAACAAAATCACCACTACAGCAACCCAAGAGACACTCCCAAGTCATCAGAAGGCAGCTTTCCAGAACTGCCTGATAGTAGAAAAATCATATATTCATTTAAACAGTTAACTCTACAAAAGAGCTTTAAAAATTCAACAGCATTGCATTCAGGCTTAATACCTAGATTGCCAGGAATTATTCTTTCCATTTCCTAGCTGCTAAGCAGAGTGGGTTCTGCTGGGTGTCATCCACCCAGCACGTTTCAGTGCCAGTGTCTACAGTTGTTTGTTTCAGAACCTCTAATTAGCTGCCTTATCTTCTACTAGGGATTCTTCTGGTGCTAAGTTTTAATCGTCCAAATTAATTGAAATACTGTAGCAATTTCAGATTAACATTTTCAAAATTAACAATGCATAAAATAAAATCACCCATAAATCTGCTTTGTAACAAGCACTATTAATGAACTCTGCAAACCGACCAGATCATGTTGCTAAAATTTGCACTGTACTAGACAGTTAAACTTAAAAAAAGGGGAAAAAAAGAAGCTTTCCTCTGCTTGAAGCTTGAAATACAGAAGCTCTCTAGAAGAATAAGGTCTAAGGTGCCAACAGTACAATGAAGTCCTTCTGCCAGTGAAATGCTGTATGATCTGAGGCAAATTACTTAACCTCTCAGAAGTGTGGTTCGCTCCACTGAAAAATAACAGTATCTCCTTTTGAGAGTTTACGGCAGATTCTAAGATGAACTCCAATAATTCGTGTTTCCTTGAGAATTTACACATCTGCTTATTCCCCATCTCTGAATATGTGCAGAACCTGAGACTTGCCTCTAGCCAACAAAAAGGTAGAATGGTGTCATTTCCGTGATTGTACTATAATGACTTATAATCACGAAGAGGAGCTAACACTGCATGTTGGCAGTGGAGTACCCCCAGATACTAGGGAACTCTATAACCTTCTTGACTTGTACATTTAATGAAGCAAGTGGTCATACAGGACAGGCCCACGTGGCTAATAATTGAGGACAGCCTCTGACTAATTCCCAGCAGGGAACGGAGGACTTCAGTTCAACCTCCCAAAAGGGAGAGAATCTTACCAACCTGTTGCCAACAACAAGCACATAAGTGAGCCTGGAAGTGGATCCATCCTCAGTTGAGTCTTCAAATGAAACCAAAGTCTAGCTAATAGACTGAGAGAAGTCTTGAGTGAGAAACTAGAACAGAGAAACCTGTAGAGAGCTATGAAATTAGCTCCTATGACAAGGCCAATCTACTGCAAACCCATGAGGCTCTTGCATCAGCCAGGTATGCTGCATCCTGATTGGCTCTTGCATTAGCCAAGTATTGA